>SJYT01012351.1:161600-194425 GCA_006410635.1 Cephalophus harveyi
GACAGAGGATGAGATGGCTGGATCCATCACATCCATCACTGACTCGATGGACATGAGTCTGGGTGAACTCCGGGAGTTGGTGATGGACAGGGAGGCCTGGTGTGCTGCAATTCATGGGGTCGGAAAGAGTTGGACACGACTGAGTGACTGAACTGAACTGAAGGGATAAATGGGGCAATGGAAATTGGCAAGCTAAGGAGGTAATAATTGGGACTTGCCAACAGGGAGTGATGAAGATTGAAATTTTGTGAGTGTGTGGGTTCTGTGAAGGGCATAGGAGGAAAGATCCCAGGGAATGGATGAAAAGAGAGAGAAGCAGCCCTAGAGGAAAGGTGCACCTGAGAGAGAGAGAGGTCAGAGGTCAAGGGGATGGACTTCCTGCTTAGCTGTGTGTGTGTGTGTGTGTGCGCGCGTGCGCTTGTGCGCTTAGCTGCTCAGTCATGTCCGACTCTTTGCGTCCCCATGGTAGCCGGTCAGACTCCTCTGTCCATGGGATTCTCCAGGCAAGAATACTAGAGTGGGTAACCATTCCCTTCTCCAGGGAATCTTCCAGATCCAGGGATTAATCTGGGTCTCCTGCATTACAGGTGGATCCTTTACCATCTGAGCCACCAGAGAAACCCTCCTGTATAGTTAGGGGGAACATAATCAGGGGAGACTTCCTAGAGAAAGGGGACTCCCAGGTGCAAGTTTGAGTCCTAGCTTTGCCACTTACAAACTTGTGACCTTGAGCTTGATAATTCATAAGCATCTTTCTCATGTGTCAAGTGAGAATAATAAGACTGATCTGCAGGAGTTATCCTAAGGACTAAATGAAGTCATGCCTCTAGCATGGTTCCCCTAGCATCTCATTTCTCTGCTCAGTGACTCGTTCAGAACAATGAACCACATAGGTAAAAGGCCTATCGGATCTCTCCCCTATAAGGTGACCTTCAAGAGATCTGTGGAGATCCATCAGTACCACCAATACTTTTTCTCCAGACTCAGTGCTCATAGCCCATGACATCCTGATCATGCTGCTCTGAACCCCTTTCCTAAGAAAGCACTTGGAGGTGAATGCTGGTGTTCAGCATTGGGGGCACTCTTAGCCACCCCCACTCAGTCCATATCATTCACGAGCATTTACATTTTTATTTTTAATATCCCAATTACTGTGTTGCCTTATAATGAGCTTGTGGTTATCTGAAACTCTTAGCCATTTACTTTTACAAATTAATTTTTGCCACCAAATAAACTCCTTTGTTGCCAGAGTTTATCTTTATTTGTCGAGATCTACCTCATCACAACGTCAGCCTGATGGCATATTTTGAATCTTCATCCTTCTGTCTAGAGAAATGTCAACCAATATGGTTTCTAGTAGCCAAAGGCAATGGTTGTGTGTGTGTGTGTGTGTGTGTGTGTGTGTGTGTGTGTGTACACTCAGTTGTGTCCAGCTCTTTGGGACCCCATGGACTATAGCCCACAGGCTCCTCGGTCCATGGGATTCTCCAGACAAGAACACTGGCATGGGTTGCCATTTCCTCCTCTAGGGGATCTTCCCAACCCAGGGATTAAACTCATGTCTCCTGTGTCTCCTGCATTGGCAGGTGGATTCTTTGCCATTCAGCCACCTAAGAAGGCAATTCTTCCTCATCATCTTTGCCACTTTCATCAGGACCTGTGCCCTAGACAATTCCCCTGGGTGTTGCCCCGAGTTCTGGACTGATGTATGCTTCCCAGGGCCAAACAGAGTGGGACACTTACTTTCTTTTTTAATGATATATTCTTTTTTTTTTTTTTTTGCCATACCCCTTGTGGCATGCAAAACTTCCCTGACCAGCAATAGAACTTGTGCCCCCAGCATCGGGAGCGGGGAGTCTTAACCACTGGAGCACCTAGGAAATCCGACACTTTCTTGATATAAAGGTTCCTTTCTATATGTCCAGCCTAAGATGGTGACAATCTGTGCTCTATGTGGCATTTGTTGTTCAGTAGCATTCTGAGATATCCTTTTCATGTAAAAAATCTTCCATTCATAGAAGCTGCTGCCTGGAAGATTGTGGGCAGTTTTGAATTTTTATTAAGAATCCAGTGATTGCCCCAGGGATTTCCCTGTTGCACACAGTAACCATTGCTTATTGTTTCCAAAAAGGAAATGGGGGAGTTTGGCAGTGTCTGAGCACAGCCCTAACTGGCTGAAGGGGGCTGTCATCCCCGTGGCCAGGCATCTCTCCTGAAGCAGTGGACCTTCAGAAGGTGACGGATGAGCAGAGCTTAAGATCAAGCCCCAGGGACAAACACACAGCACACTTGAAAATGCCCCAGCAAGCATTGCTCAACAGAGTGTTTTGGAATCTGCAGGGAACGCGTGCACTCCACGAGGGCTTTCTGGGCAGGCATTTGTGGTTACAGCATGCTGTTCGCTGACGGTTTGCTTTTTGGCCTCTTCCCAGCCTTAAATAAATAAAGATGATTTATCATGTGAGACATGGGAGTTTCCCCTTATAAATCGAAAGTATAGAGTAATGGGAATATCATGGAAGGCTTGTTATCTGGGAAAGGAATGAAATCCCATCTAACATCGTGGCAGTTGGGTGTCTCCTTGGACTTTGACCTCTAAGAGGGTTTGAAGTAGGGAGTGGAAGCCACACCCTTTTATTTCCTCTAGAACCTCTCTTTCCTTCCATCAGAAGCAGGGAACCGTACATATCTGGTAGTGACTCAGTTAAGTCTCTCGGAGTGAGATGACCCTCCTCATAACTCCACTGGAGAGTCCCTGTAATCCCGTGGGGTGTGTCTATGTGTGTATGCAATGCACATAAGAGTCTGGACCAGAGCCAAAAGCACTTTCTGCCATAATGGAAATTTTCTACAATCTGTGATGTCTGATACCGTAGTCACCAGCCACACGTGGCTATTAAGCACTTGAGATGTGGCCAGTGTGGTGGAGAAACTGAGTTTTTATTGCATTTCATTGTAATGAATTTTAAGTGGCCACATGTGGCTGCCATATAGCATAGGTCTATACCCCAGAGCTGTAGGTTCAAGTCATTAATTCACCTACTCACTCTCTTTCTCACTTATTTATTCAGCAGAAGTTTTCCTAGCATCTTCTACCTGCCACGTGCTAAGCTGAAGGCTGATAGTCTTACAGAGGTCATAAGCCACAGCTCCACACTACAGAGAACTTACTGACTCATAAGGACAGAGAAGAAGTGAAAAGATAATTCAGGTGCAGTGTGGAAAGTACGGGAACAGAGGTGTCTACAAAGTAGCATTCAGGAAGGCATGGGAAATTCTGTGTCTGAAGGACATTTGGAAAATGTTTGCAAAAGAAATAATGTTGAACAATGTGTTCAGATAATTGTTTCTAAAGTCCTGGACTTGGCACTTGTTTTCAGAAGGAATTTAGAAGTTCCATCTCTAGCCCAGCCTCAATTTTACCCCCTAACATGGTTTTTCAGCAACTCCTGGCAACAACACCCATGGAAACACTCTTCTCTGTTTTGGTATCTCAACAAATCTGTTAATCAACCTGTGAATACCACTAGGAAATGTGCTTTCGACATAGATCAACAGTCCCACAAGTCCATGACAGTCATCTAGTCCAGTGACTTTTTAATCAGAGAACCAATGCTCAGAAAGGAGAGCAATTTAGGTGAGAGCAAAGATGTACTGCTAGGGGGCTGGTGGAAAAGGTAGGGCTTCAAAACAGAAGATATTCCTTCTTGAAGGCAACTTTTTGTCTATCCTTCTTAATTTAGAAGTTAATCCAAAGCATGAGAACCTATAAAAAAACAAACATTTTGTTTCAGATTTTTTTCTTTTATTTTTTAAACTTTTTATATTATATTGGGTTACAGCTAATTAACAATTTTGTGATAGTTTTAGGTGGAAACTATCCACCTGAAAGGAACTATCCGTAGCAAAGGATAGTTAACAAAAAGGATAGTTTTGCTACCCATAGCAAAGGAACTCAGCCATACCTATACTTGTATCCATTCTCCCCCAAACTCCCCTCCCATCCAGGCTGTCACATAACACTGAGCAGTGTTCCCTGTGCAGTACAGTAGGTCCTTGCTAGTTATCCACTTTAAATATAGCAGTGTGTACATCCCAAACTTCCTAACTGTCCCATCCCCCAGGCAGCCATAAGTTCATTCTCTTACTCTGTCTCTTTCTGAAAAAGCAAACATTTTTGGCTATCAGGCTTAAAGAACATTTAGTACAAAAATGAAACTTAGAATCGTATTTGTGTACTGCCCAATGCTCTGATTCCTAAGGAAGGCTAATGTTTTCATCAAAACTGAATGTGAACTTAACCTAATGTCTATATCAGTTAAAGTGGAAGAAATCTTCTCTATCAATTCCCTGACTTGGCACCACTCCTCCTTTTCACCACCATCAGTGAAGGATCTCATGGAAAATCAACTGCCTTTGTACCTCTGAGTAAGCTTGGATCACACACTCATCAGAACTCTGATTTTTTGTTACAATATCTGACAAATAGAGGATGATTGCTTGAAGCAATGCAAAGACTAGGTAATGTAATTGCACATGAAAAATAAAAGGAGTGCAATATTGGAAAGAGAGACAAGGATGTTATCCTTTTAAGGAGACACAATAACATACAGTACTAGATGCCAGGTAACTGTAGCTAAAGGAGCATTCTTGAACACATTCTTAAAAAGGAAATTGTCCTTTTGAATTTAACACAATTATTTTGTTACAAGGTAATAAAACAATAGAAATATTATGATCTTTTTTTTTTTTATTATGAAATACGTCAGTTCAATTCAGTTGCTCAGTCATGGCTGACTCTTTGAGACCCCATGGACTCCAGCACTCCAGGCTTCCCTGTCCATCACCAACTCTCACAAAGCTTGCTCAAACTCATGTCCATCAAATCAGTGATGCCATCAAACTGTCTCATCCTCTGTCATCCCCTTCTTCTCCTGCCTTCAATCTTTCCCAGCATCAGGGTCTTTTCCAATGAGTCAGATATTCCCATCAGAGGGCCAAAATATTGGAGTTTCAGCTTCAGCATCAGTCCTTCCAATGAACACTCAGGACTGATCTCCTTTAGGATGGACTGGCTGGATCTCCTTGCAGTTCAAGGGACTCTCAAGTGTCTTCTCCAGCACCACAGTTCGAAAGCATCAATTCTTCGGTGCTCAGTTTTCTTTATAGTCCAACACTCACATACATATATGACCACTGGAAAAACCATAGCCTTGACTAGATGTACCTTTGTTGGCAAAGTAATGTCTCTGCTTTTGTGTAAAAAGGAGCAGGCATCTTTTAATTTCATGGCTGCAGTCACCATCTGCAGTGATTTTGGAGCCCCCAAAATAAAATCTGTCACTGTTTCCATTGTTTCCACATCTATTTGCCAGGAAGTGATGGGACCAGATGCCATGATCTTCGTTTTCTGAATGTTGAGCTTTAAGCCAACTTTGTCACTCTCCTCTTTCACTTTCATCAAGAGACTCTTAGTTCTTCTTTGCTTTCTGCCATAAAGGTGGTGTCATCTGCATATCTGAAGTTATTGCTATTTCTCCCGGCAATCTTGATTCCAGCTTGTGCGTCTTCCAGCCCAGCGTTTCTCATGATGTACTCTGCATATAAGTTAAATAATCAGGGTGACAACATACAGCCTTGATGTACTCCTTTCCTGATCTGGAGCCAGTCTGTTGTTCCATGTCCAGTTCTAACTGTTGCTTCTTGACCTGCATACAGATTTCTCAGGAGGCAGGTAGGTGGTCTGGTATTCCCATCTCTTGAAGAATCTCCACTGTTTGTGGTGATCCACACAGTCAAAGGCTTTGGGGGTAGTGAATAAAGCAGAAGTAGATGTTTTTCTGGAACTCTCTTGCTTTTTCGATGATCCAGCAGATGTTGGCAATTTGATCTCTGGTTCCACTGCCTTTTCTAAATCCAGCTTGAACATCTGGAAGTTCACGGTTCACGTACTGTTGAAGCCTGGCTTGGAGAATTTTGAGCATTACTTTGCTAGCATGTGAGATGAGAGCAATCATGCAGTAGTTTGAGCATTCTTTGGCACTGCCTTTCTTTGGGATTGGAATGAAAACTGACCTTTTTGAGCCCTGTGGCCACTGCTGAGTTTTCCAAATTTGCTGGCATATTGAGTGAAGCACTTTCACAGCATCATCTTTCAGGATTTGGAGTAGCTTTACTGGAATTCTATCACCTCCATAAGCTTTGTTCATAGTGATGCTTCCTAAGGCCCACTTGACTTCTAATTCCAGGATGTCTGGCTCTAGGTGAGTGATCACACCATCATGGTTATCTGGGTCGTGAAGATCTTTTTTGTACAGTTCTTCTGTGTATTCTTGTCACCTCTTCTTAAAATCTTCTGCTTCTGTTAGGTCCACACAATAATTGAATATATATATACACATGAAGCAAGATATATATACATGTTAGTTGGTCAGTTGTGTCCGACTCTTTACAACCCCATGGATTGTAGCCTGCCTGGCTCCTCTGCCCATGGACTTCTCCAGGCAAAAATACTGGAGTGGGTTGCCATTTCCTACTCCAGGAGATCTTCCTGACCCAGGGATCAAACCCATGTCTCCTGCATTGTAGGCAGATTCTTTACTGTCTGAGCCACCAGGGAATTACAAAGCAAAATAATGAAAGTGGTAGTTCACAGTACCCAGTTTAAGAAGCACATAACATCTAAAGAGAAAACAATATATAAAATATTCTTGGAAGATATAAATAAAGATTTGAATAAATAACTATACTATGTTTCATGTGGGAAGGCTAAATGCTATTTAAAGACGATTTTTCTCTATGAGGCATTTACAGACATTATAATCAGAATAAGAAAGTCAAGAGACTATTTAATGGAGATACAGAAAATAATTTCAAACTGTATTTTAAAGGACAGATGAAATAGTTACAATAAAATGATTTAAAATTCAATATTAAAATATGTGCAGGTTCAAACTAAATATAGATGAATGGAGCAGAGCAAAAGGTCCAGAAATGTACTTGGCTAAATATAAACATTTAATATTTAGCATTTAGGAACCAGAAAGCAATGAAAGATTGTTTGATAAGTGCTGCTTGACATCTGGGGGCTTCCCAGGCGGTGCTAGTGGTGAAGAATCCACCTGTCAATGCAAAAACACAGGAGACGTGGGTTCCATCCCTAGGTGGGGAAGATCCCCTGGAGCAGGGCACGGCAGCCCACTCCAGTATTCTTGCCTGGGGAATCCCATGGAGTCTGGCAGGCTACAGTCCATGGGGTCGCAAAGAGTCAGACCTGACTGAGGCAACTTCGGACACACACACACGCATAAAAGCACGGTAGACACCCGGAAAAGTATAGGAGGATAAGTGCGTGGACTCAACACGCCACGTGCTTTAGGTGCTGAGTGTAGAGTGTTGTTGCTGTTGTTGTTTTTGAACACAGATGTGTCCCTTCGGGTGTTCATCATTGTGGAGGGGACACAGGCTGAACAGGCAACCTCAGTGCAGTAAGACAGATGCTCTAGACGAAGTAAGCATATGCGCTTTGGGAAACACCCAGGAGATCTCAAGCCAGACTTGGGCGTCTGCAAAGCTTTCTCAAATGAAGACAATAGTGGTGGAATTATCTAGCAGAATGAGTCCTTTCAGCAGCAGGGTGAGACTGACTTCAGGATGCCTTTGTGACTTCATAGGTGGCTGGAGGAAACTGATAGTTCTTTCAAGGATCTTACATGAACAGGCAGAGACATAGGGCAGGAGCTCATATCAGGTGTGAAGTGAAGGGAGGGAAATTCTTTATGAAGGAGAGAGTGGGACAGGCCCCCCTTCTAATGGGAAGCAAACATATATGAGGAAGAATTTAAAGATACAGGAGATAGAGAGAACTTGAGTGGAGAGGCTGCGACCAGGCTCAGTCGTGTCTGACTCTTTGTGACCCCATGGACTCCGGCCCGCCAGGCTCCTCTGTCCATGGAATTTCCCAGGCAAGAATACTGGAGTGAGTGGGTTGCATTTCCTTCTCCAAGGGATCTTCCTGACCTAGGGATTGAACCTACATCTCTTATGTCTCCTGTATTGAGCAGGCAGATTCGTAAAAATTCATGCCACCTGGGAAGCCCAGGTGAGGGGGATAAATGATAAAGCAGGATCTCCACAGAGGCAGAAAGGAAGGGATCCAAGGCAGAGGTAGGAGAAATATGTAGACAAGTTTTTTTTTCTTTTTCAGGGGAGGCTGTTTAATGAGCTATGGGGACAGGGCACACACAGCTTTATACAAAAGAACCAGACTTTGATCCGTGGGAAAATACAGGAAAACAGAAAACTCAGACTTGCTGGGAGAGGGAACAGCGTCTCAGTTGGCTGTTGGAAGAGAAGGAATGTTCCCAGGGTCCAGGGAGCGCAGTGGGGCCTCAGGACTAGGGGCATGGGAGTCAGGGGGTGCACCCTGGGATTTGAAGGGTGAACTGCAGGAGGCTGGGGGTGGACCCCAGGAACTGATGGGAGGAGGAGAGGGAGGATGGTTCTGGGAAATGGGTAAGTGTGTGTGTGTGTGTGTGTGTGTGTGTTTTGTTGAGTCAAAATTCACACAGCATAAAAGTAACAATTTTATGGGCTTTCCTGGTGGCTTGCCAGTGGTAAAGAATCTGCCTGCAATGCAAAAGATGTGGGTTCAATCCCTGGGTCAGGAAGATCCCCTGGAGAAGGGAATGGCTACCCATTCCAGTATTCTTGCCTATAGAATCCCATGGACAGAGGAGCCTGGTGAGCTGAGTCCATGGGGTTGCGTGGACAGGACTGAGCAACTAAACAACAGCAACCATTGTCAAGTGAACAGCTTGGTGGCAGTTAGCACACCCACCCACTCTATCTGGTTCCAAAACATTTTCATCACCCCCAAAGGAAACTCTATACCTGTCAAGTAGTTGCTTCTCATCCCTGCTTCTTCCTCTGTCCCCGGTCAGCACCAATCTGCTTTTGTCTCTGTGGATTTGCCTACCCTGGACATTTAATATAAACCACAGGGGGTGCAGTGGTTAAGACTTCACCTTCCAATGCAGGGGGTATGGGTTTGATCCCTGGTCAGGGAACTAAGATCCCACATGCCTCTTGGCCAAAGAACCATAACATAAAACAGAAGCAATGCTGTAACAAATTCAATAAAGACTTTTAAACAATGGCTCACATTCAAAGGTGGACCATGGAAAACTCTGGACACCCAGGCCTCGTTTGTGATAGCTGTGCCTCTCTGATGGGTAAAGTGCATTCCTCAAGAATTTTACATAAAACCTATGGAGATAAACTGGATCCAATTATCAGTGCATGCAAGGGGAGACCTGCCCTCTCCTTTTATTGTGCTGTGCTCAGTCGGTTCAGTCGTATCTGACTCCTTGCGACCCCATGGACTGTAGCCCACCAGGCTCCTCTGTCCATGGGATTCTCCAGGCAAGGATACTGTAGTGGGTTGCCATGCCCTCCTCCAGGAGATCTTCCTGACCCAGGGATTGAACTTGGAGCTCTTATGTCACCTGCATTGACAAGTGGATTCTTTACCACTAGCTAGCGTCACCTGCGGAGAAGGCAATGGCAACCCACTCCAGTACTCTTGCCTGGAAAATCCCATGGATGGAGGAGCCTTGTAGGCTGCAGTCCATGGGGTCGCTGAGGGTCGGACACAACTGAGCGACTTCACTTTCACTTTTCACTTTCCTGCATTGGAGAAGGAAATCGCAACCCACTCCAGTGTTCTTGCCTGGAGAATCCCAGGGATGGGGGAGCCTGGTGGGCTGCCGTCTATGGGGTTGCACAGAGTCGGACATGACTGAAGCGACTTAGCAGCAGCGCCACCTGGAAAGCCTACTCTTATATACTCTTAAAATGCTTTTGTGAAGTGGACCACATTTCATGATCCTGTGTGTAAGATCATATTTTGGAAATCAGAAAACAAAAGCATTATGTTGGAAAAGCCACAGTGAACAGGACTAACCATCTAAATGGACCCAACTTCTGCTTCATGCTGTTTTTACTAACTGCTATTGAAGCCAAGTGGAGGCCAGATTATAAAGCCTGACTTCACTGAGCAAATCTGTTACTGGAAGAGAAGGAGGGAACACTGACTTTTTGAAAGTAAACTGCACTTTAAAGCTCCAGGAGACTGTGCTGTTTAAAGGAACAATGGGGTGAGTGGAGCTCTAATGAGGGACTCCAGCTTTGGGGTTTGGTGTAATAGTTCGCTCTGGGGTCCTTTTCCATTGACTGTGAAGTGAGTAAACAGACCCCTTCTGATGGGGAGGTTCTTAACCAGGGCTGTTCCTCTGCATCACCTAGGGGGAGGCATAGCCCCATAGACAGCCCCCTACCCTGGCCCACGGCCCCTGCCCCCATGAAGCTGGATGGAAGAGGGGAGGGCGTGGCTGTATGAGCTGACAAAGCTCCGTGGTAACTCAGCCACCAGTTTCCAGTCAGAAACCACGGTGAACGCGTCTTATTGAAAAGCTTCAGATTTGACTTTTGGCAAAATCCATTGCTTTTAAAACGGGCCACTTTTGAGGAAGCCAGCACGATTAGCATCACAGGACACTTCTCCAACCCAAAGAAAAGAAAGCAGCAAGATGAGAAGTGATGCTGGGCGATGGAGGGAGCTGGTTTTCACTCAGCATATACCAAGGACAGGAGGGAAGGTGGAAGCGAGGAGACTGCAGGAGGTCTATAACCCGCCTTTGATTAACTCGACACGCCAGATAACAAAGCCATGACTGAGAGGTTCTTAATTGAAAGTGGGAGAAGAGATTAAAGAAATCTTTTTGCAATCCTCTGTAGTAGCTCAGTGGTAAAGAATCTGCCTGACCCACTCCAGTACTCTTGCCTGGAAAATCCCATGGATGGAGGAGCCTTGTAGGCTGCAGTCCATGGGGTCGCTGAGGGTCGGACACAACTGAGCGACTTCACTTTCACTTTTCACTTTCCTGCATTGGAGAAGGAAATCGCAACCCACTCCAGTGTTCTTGCCTGGAGAATCCCAGGGATGGGGGAGCCTGGTGGGCTGCCGTCTATGGGGTTGCACAGAGTCGGACATGACTGAAGCGACTTAGCAGCAGCGCCACCTGGAAAGCCTACTCTTATATACTCTTAAAATGCTTTTGTGAAGTGGACCACATTTCATGATCCTGTGTGTAAGATCATATTTTGGAAATCAGAAAACAAAAGCATTATGTTGGAAAAGCCACAGTGAACAGGACTAACCATCTAAATGGACCCAACTTCTGCTTCATGCTGTTTTTACTAACTGCTATTGAAGCCAAGTGGAGGCCAGATTATAAAGCCTGACTTCACTGAGCAAATCTGTTACTGGAAGAGAAGGAGGGAACACCGACTTTTTGAAAGTAAACTGCACTTTAAAGCTCCAGGAGACTGTGCTGTTTAAAGGAACAATGGGGTGAGTGGAGCTCTAATGAGGGACTCCAGCTTTGGGGTTTGGTGTAATAGTTCGCTCTGGGGTCCTTTTCCATTGACTGTGAAGTGAGTAAACAGACCCCTTCTGATGGGGAGGTTCTTAACCAGGGCTGTTCCTCTGCATCACCTAGGGGGAGGCATAGCCCCATAGACAGCCCCCTACCCTGGCCCACGGCCCCTGCCCCCATGAAGCTGGATGGAAGAGGGGAGGGCGTGGCTGTATGAGCTGACAAAGCTCCGTGGTAACTCAGCCACCAGTTTCCAGTCAGAAACCACGGTGAACGCGTCTTATTGAAAAGCTTCAGATTTGACTTTTGGCAAAATCCATTGCTTTTAAAAAGGGCCACTTTTGAGGAAGCCAGCACGATTAGCATCACAGGACACTTCTCCAACCCAAAGAAAAGAAAGCAGCAAGATGAGAAGTGATGCTGGGCGATGGAGGGAGCTGGTTTTCACTCAGCATATACCAAGGACAGGAGGGAAGGTGGAAGCGAGGAGACTGCAGGAGGTCTATAACCCGCCTTTGATTAACTCGACACGCCAGATAACAAAGCCATGACTGAGAGGTTCTTAATTGAAAGTGGGAGAAGAGATTAAAGAAATCTTTTTGCAATCCTCTGTAGTAGCTCAGTGGTAAAGAATCTGCCTGCCAACATAGGAGACGCAGGAGACGTGGGTTCAACCCCTGGGTTGGGAAGATCCCCTGGAGAAGGAAATGGCAACCCACTCCAGTGTTCTTGCCTGGAAAATCCTTTGGACAGAGGAGCCTGGTAGGCTACAGTTCATGGGGTTGCAAAGAGTCAGACAGGACTGAGCACACACACAGTCAGTTAAGAGAGCAATAATGAACGCTATTCATTTTGTAGTCAGAAGAAGAGCATTTCTCATGAAAAAGCGCCTGGCCATTTTGAATTATTAAAGTAGAAGGATAAGCTGACCACACGCATGGCTAGCTCTGTTCTAGCCATACTTGGTCCCCGTGTCTGCAGCTGACCAAAGGCATGCGGCTGATGACGTTAGCATACAAGTGTTTGAGGGAATTTTACCTGCATATCACTGGTGCCGTGGTGCCCCTGGTCATTTTTCAGCCTCACCTCCTAGTGACAAAGCCCTCTGACTGTGGGGCCAGCCACAGTGAAGTAATTTGTCATCTCTTGGTCATCCGTGCTTTGCACATGCAGTTTCCTCTGCATGGAATGAGGACTACCTCCCTTTCCTTCCCTCTTCCTTCCCTTCAGCCTCCAGGCTTCCTCCCATCCATTCCAATCTTGGCTCAAATTCCTCCTCTGAAGACATCTCCGATTCCACTTGAAAGACCCAGAGCCTCCCTCTCTGGGGATCCCTTGGCACTCTGGACCGCCATGAGAGCAATAGGTTGAGTGTATAATAAATGCATGGTTATGTGCCTGTCTGTCCCTGATCATGCTAGTCGGCATTTACGGAGTGTTTCCATGGACCAGGTATTATACTAATTTTGGACCAATGTTCTCATTGGATCATCAGAGCAACTCTGCAAAGTGGCCTTTTTTTTTTTTTTTCCTTTGGCAGCGTGCAGAACTTCCTGAATGGGGATCCAAATTGTTCCCCATGCAGTGGAAGTTATCTCGGAGGAAGAGCAGTGATAGATCCTGAAGAGAGATCTTATTTCCCTGCCCAGTAATTGAACATGGGTAACTTGGATGAAAACCAAGAGTTCTAGCCACTAGACCACGAGGGGCTAGAGGCTAAAAGCAAAGTGGCCCTGGCTCTTGCCCATGTTTGAAAGCAAGAATGTTTTCAGGAGACAAACACCGTAAGAACAGGTACAGAATTTATTATTAGAGACACAGCACAATGTATAGGAGAGAGCACAGAGAAACAAGTTATTTATTTAGGACAGAAGCAAGGCGGAAAGGCACTCCTGAAGAGGAATGTGGGCATCATGAGTGGGGTGCAGGGAAAGTCAAACCTAGGCAGCGCTGAACACCTGGCCGTCCTTTCTAACGGGGAGGAGCACAGGAAGCTAGGCAGAGGTGCATGCCAGCAGAGGAGTGCGGGGGTCCCGAGTGAGAAGGATCGCAGTAAAGAGGTGCTTACACCACTTTCATAGGACAGTCCTTCCAGGTCTTTGTTAATATTTGGCCAGTTATCTTGTTTCTTCACCACTCACTGACTAGTCCATGGACTCTCCCCAAGACGCATGTGGAAATTTTGCTAAGACAGATCCCACTGCAGAGACCTATCGCTACCTGTCCACACTTATTATGGGGTGGAGTCACCCCTCCTTTTCAACCCGCAGAAGGCTTCCTGCGCATGTACAGACAGGGACGTCTTCCTTGACCTCAGGGTGGGCACCTTATCTCTTTGCTTTAGCAGAGCTCAACTTTTGCCACTAGATTTGTCCTTGGAGTGTCTGGGTGGGAACAAAAGCTCAGTTTTACTCTGCTTGACAAACTCCAGGTGCCCAGCCCAGAGGCCCACTGTCTCATACTTCAGAAGCACAGAGTCCTAACTGCTGGAGTGCCAGGGAAGACATCCGAGGTAGTTTTTACTCTCACCCCCATTTCTAGCTTTGAAGCTCAGAGCTTGGTAACTCACCCACGTCTCAAAACAAGTAAAACCCAGGTTCTTCCTACTGCTAAGTTTGTGCTCTCAGCTGTCATGTAAACAAGTTTGGGACAGAGATTGTCTCTGACATTTGTATCTTTGATGCCCGGCCTGGGGGAGGTGCTGGATGGCTCACTGTAGAAAGAATTGAATACATCAGTCATTACAGGCTTTGGCAGATCCAACTCCCACTCCTCCTCAATCATCCCTGAGGTGTTAATTACCTGCAGGGGCGCCCTTCCTAGAACACCTGTGACACCAGCCTGCACAACTGACACAGGACGCTGAACAGTTTGTCAGCGTAACAGAAACATAAATGGATATAAGGCAAACCAAGATGGGATGCTTAAAGGGCTGCCAGTCGTGTGTATGTGTGTGTCTGTGCACCCAGGTGCACACGTTAACATTTATCCCCCAAAGCTGAAGGTTTTAAAATAAATATGACCCTATTCAACCTATCTGAGCTTTTCATATTTTTAATTTGCGACCCCATGGACTATACGGTCCATGGAATTCTCCAGGCCAGAATACTGGGGTGGGTAGCCTTTCCCTTCTCCAGGGGATCTTCCCAACCTGGGATCAAACTCAGATCTCCCACACTGCAGGGGGATTCTTTACCAGCTGAGCCACAAGGGAAGCCCAGGTTAGTTAGTTCCCTGACCAGGGGTCAAACCTGCGCCCACTGAGTGGAAGTGCAGAGTCTTAACCATGAGACCACCAGGGAAATAACTTCATCTTTTTTATTTTGAAGAGAATTTTTAAAAGTTCTGACCCTTAATGACAACATTGGTATAGGACAGTAGAGTGGATAAAAGTGTTGTATCAATGTTGAATTTTCTGAAGTTGGTAATTGCAGTATGAGTTTGTTAGAAAATACTCCTATTCATAGAAAACATATGATGAAGTATTTAGTGGTAAAGGCCATGATGTCTATTACTAGTTCTGTGTATATCTATCTGTATCTGCATCTGTGTTTATATTGAGAGGGAGAGACAACAAAAAGCAAGTGGGATAAATGTTAACTGGGTAAATTCTGGGTAAAGAGTATAGGAGTATTCTTTGCACTATTCTTATTTTTGCAACTTTTCTGTAAGTTTGAAACAAAAAGTTAAAAACATTGCTGCATTGTATTATTAGCTCATGGATGGACTACAGAGTGTCATACTGAGTGAAGTAAATCAGACAGAGAAAGAGAAAGATCCTGTGACATCCCTTATGTGCACAATCTGAAGAGAAGTGATACAAACAAACTTACAAAACAGAGACTCACAGACTCACAGAATGAACTTATGATTGCTGGGGAGGGAGGGGATAGTTAGGAAGTCAGGGATGGACATGTGCACAAGGACCTACTGTACAGCACATGGAATTCAGCTCAACGTTATGTGGCAGCCTGGATGGGAGTGGAGTTTGGGGGAGAATGGATCCATGTATATGTATGGCTGAGTCCCTTCGCTGTTAACCTGAAACAATCACAACATTGTTAATCAGCTATACCCCAGTACAAAATAAAAAATTCAAAAGGGAAAAAAAAGAGTTAAACAGAAGATTTAAAAATTTGCTTCATTTAATTGGGATTTAATTTGCAGTTATATCCCAATTAAAAAAATACCTGAAGTTAAAAAAAAATTACTGCATTGTTAAAGCAACTATACCCCAAATTAAAAATAACAATAATAGCTGAAGTTAAAAAAAAAAAAAAATTGCTGACCTTGGGAAAGATCTACACTCTAGAGAAAAAGGTGTGATGAATACAATGTGTTTCTTTGAAACACAGGGAGCAGAGGCTGGTGAGCTTGAATGAGCGCTCCCTTCAGAGTGACTCCTCACGGCCAGTTTTCTTTCTCAATTTCTGGGTCTTGACTCTGTTTCAAGTTCAGCTGGCCGTGTTCCGTGAGAGGCGGGTGGGTTGCCTTGCAGATGTGATGCTGGGAGGACAGTGACGCCTGTGCCTTTGAGGAGCCAGCCGACACGTGCTGGGGCAGACGCCCAGATGGTGTCAGGCCTGCAGCCACAGATGCGGCCCCTTCGGGACAGTGGGGCCTGCATTTGAAGGGCGGTGGGGACAGTGGCGTCAG
This sequence comes from Cephalophus harveyi, assembly GCA_006410635.1. Classification (NCBI taxonomy): domain Eukaryota; kingdom Metazoa; phylum Chordata; class Mammalia; order Artiodactyla; family Bovidae; genus Cephalophus; species Cephalophus harveyi. The sequence continues at coordinate 177,695 of SJYT01012351.1, forward strand.
TGTGGCTGCAGACTCACCCGCTGTGAGTGGGGACAGTTAGGGCTCTCTGTGGCCCACACATCTGCTGACTCCACTCACCGCAGCGACCCTGAGCCCTCCAGCTATAGACCCTCTCACCCTCACCATGTCAGCTGCCATGAGCATCCCTCCACAAACATGTTCTGAGCATCTTACTGGGTTATACTGCTTTCTTCATGCTAGGGATCACATGGTGTGATTACATGTAGCGTTTAAAAGAATCCTTGTGCTGACTCCATGAGCATCTTACAATTAATATCCCCCTACACCCACCCTATTTTCCCAGTTTGCATTACAGGTAAAGAACCCACCTGCCAATGCAGGCGATGTAAGAGACTCAGGTTGAATCCCTGGGTCAGGAAGATCCCCTGGAGAAGGAAATGGTAACGCACTCCAGTATTCATGCCTGGAGAATTCCATGGACAGAGGAGCTGGCTGGGCTACAGACCATGGGGTCACACAGAGTTGGACATGACTGAAGCGACTTAGCACACTTGCACCTCTATTTTTCAGAAGTAAAGACTGAGACACAGAGGTTAAGTAGTTTCTGGGGTAACACAGAAAAAAGCGGGGTAGAGATTTCTCCAACGAACCTGTAGCCTCACAGGGGCAGTAAGAGGATCCATGAAGAACAATAATACAGTAAGTCTCCTACATATAATGAGCTATGTCCCAAGAGCACCTTCATAAGTCCAGTTTGTTCGTGAGTCCAACAAAGTTAGCTGTGGTACCTAACACAATCGGCTAAATGGTACCATACTGTAATAGGTTTATAATACTCTTCACACAAATAATACATAAAAAGTAAGCAAACACACAAAACAAAGGAAATATTTTTAATCTTACATATACTACCTTGAGAAGTACAGTAGTGAGAACAACAGCAGGCACACAGGGGCTGGCATCGAGTGAACAGGCAAGAAGAGCCACTGACTGGAGGAGGGAGAGGAGCTGGGAGGTGGTGGAGCGAAGGGTTGCCAGCAGTAGGAGATGGCGGGCAAGCTGCTGTTTCACTCAGGCCTAACGTTGATGGCACAGGTCCTGGTTCCTTGCTGAACCAGATGCATGTTCGAATCTTTGAAAGTTCACAACTTAAAGGGTCATTTGTAAGGGACTTACTGTATCAGGCTGAAGGAAAGGGGGTGCTGATGACCGACCCTAATTCTTGGCTGGGAGATAAAAAGGAGAGGAATCGGGTTTGACTCTGGGGTTGGCCTGGGAAGCTTCATCAGGGAGGTGACCTTTGAATGGCGTCTAAGAGAATGCTGAAAAATTACATGAGGAAAAGAATTTTTATAAGAGGGGAATTCAAGGCAGTGGTGTGGAGAGCTATGTTGATGGAAAAACTCCCTGGGTGTTGGGATGATAACAGCTGGCATTGACTGAGCCCTACCTAAGCGCTGAGTGCTGTGGGATGCACTTTAGAGCCATCGACTCACTTAGAGCAACAGTCTCCAAAGTGAGTCCTAGGACCACCCTCATTTCACAAATGAGAAAGGGAGGCATGCGGCATCACGCTGGCTACACACATCTGGTGCGGCAGTGAAACTGCAAGCTTAAAAAGTGCTTCCTGTTAATGGCTAAATGATCAATCATGACACTGATGAGGAGGAGAGGAGAGGGAGGAGGAGGAGAGGGGATGGCGAAGAAGGAGAAGTAATAGTAGTAGCAGTAGTAACTGGAGGAATAGCAGTAACAGTAGCAGTAATAGCAATAGCACTACAGCAGGAATAACAGGAGCAGTAGTGATAATATTAGGAATAGCAGTAATAGCAGCATTGATAGTAATAGTGGTGATTGGTGGTGGTGGGTTGGGGGTTAAGTTCTGAAGTGCTTAAGAAGCTGCCCTGGGAGTTTGGCTTCCATCCTCTCTGCCTTTAGCCTTGATCAAGCTGGTGATCACTCCCAGCTTGGGGATATATAAGACGTCTTTTTAAAGAGTCATAGGCTTGAAGGATAAAAGGTGCTCTGGAGACAAGATCATTTCCCTTCCCGAGCCATTTCCTTATTCTTGTCTCAGCTCTGATTCTGGTATTTGATGGTTTTCCAAATCCTGCAAAAAAATATAAATAAATTAATATTTTAAAAAACCACTAAACCAAAACTATCCAAAGCAACTTACTCCTGCTATGCAGTTGGTAGTTGACTTAGCAGAGAGTCCTGGCAGGCGGGCACCACAGGCGGGAGAGAGAGGGTGAAGGGAGCCCAGGCATCCTGGGCGGGGAAGGGCTCATTGACAGCAGCCAGGTCAGCCCTCTGGAGACTGTCTGGCAGCAGAGGACATGCTAATGAGGATAGGAAACCCATCCCAGGGGGAGCCAGTTCCCATGGGCGCACCCCAGCCGCCCCCAAGCCTGGGGCACCTGCGCCAAACCTGAAAAAGGTATAGGAGAATTGTGTGTGTGTGTGTGTATTGTGTGTATATACTAAATAAATGAAAAGTGGACTGTTCAGTATGGGGCAGGGGAGGAGGAGAGGGGAAGACCAGTGGCTTCTGCCTCTTAGGGGACATTTGCCTAAACCCCATGTAGGTATGGTAAAGATATAATCATTCCTTTCCCAAGATCGGGAACCAGAATCACTGTTAGTGAAAAGATCTAAGATCAACGGACAATCAGAAGCCAGACTGACAATGTTAAAGGCACAGGTGGCTTTTCCTTCTAGGATCCTCCTCCTCAACACAAAGCCCTTTAAAAATCATGTTTCCAGGTCTTCTTTGCCTAAATCTACATGGGGAATCTTCATGGTTTCATTACACTGGCCATGGATGTGGGGAGTTGGGAGGTTTGTGAAAATATGTAAGGCTCCTGGCTTTCAGAGAAAAACAGATTTACATTTCTTCCCACCTCAGTGAGAAACCTTAAATCAAAGGCGACCAACAGATCAGCACATGCTTGTCTGTCGGCATGCTTGTCCCCGTTTGGAATTATCCATTTATTTGTGTGTGATCAATGCTAGTCTTCTCATTAGGCTGTAAACTCCTCGAGAACATTTATCTTGATTATCCTTGAATCTCAGGGCCCAGGCAGTGCCTGGCGCACTGGGCACTCTCTACATATTTGTGTCAAGAATAGGAAGGAAGGAAGAGAGGCAGGAAGGGAGGGGGAGAAAAAAAAAAAAAAAGGAAGGAAAAGAAGTAACTAGTGAGAAGCAAGTGGAAAGATTCTTTACAACTATCCCATCCAGCAATGATAGGGTTGCTTGTAATCTTTAACCACAGAGAAAATGGAGATAATCCTGTTATCTTGTTATTGTTGTTCAGTCAGTCACGAAGTTGTGTCCGACTCTTTGTGACCCCATGGACTGCAGCACACCAGGCTTCCCTGTCCTTCACTACCTCCTGGAGTTTGCTCAAACTCATGTCCATTGATGCAGGGATGCCATCCAAGTACCAGATGTTGATGCCATCTAGTACTTATCTCATAACTCAAATAGGTTTTTTTAAAATTATTATTTTAGTTTTTCAGTTTTTTTAATTTTTTTTAAGTTTTTTCAATTTTATGTTGCAGTATAGCCAATTAACAATGTGATAATTCCAGGTGGACAACAAAGGGATTCAGTCACACATATGCATGTATCCACTCTCCCCAAGACTCCCCTCTCATCCAGGCTGCCACATAACACTGAGCAGAGCTCCCTGTGCCACACGGTACAGTAGGTGATAGGTTTAAAGTGACCTGAAAGTTGCTCAGGCATGTCTGACTCTTTGCGACCCCATGGGCTGTAACTCGCCAGGCTCTGCTACCCATTGGAATTCTCCAGGCCAGAATCCTGGAGTGGGTTGCCGTTCCCTCCTCTAGAGGATCTCCTCCTCCCCTTCCTCCACGGATCGAACCCACATCTCTTACATCTCCTGCATTTCAGGTTCTTTACCACTAGCCCCACCTAGGAAGCCCTAATATAAAATTCTAATTACAAATGAATTTTAGAGAGTTAACTTAATTTGAACACCTTTTCACCCAGTTCCACCTCTAATCACCATTCACACATGTAGCATTTGTTTATATATATATGTACATATATATATATGTTTCATACTGTTTCATATGTACAGCAAAGTGGTTCAGTTACATATATATTTATACTTTTTCAAATTCCTTCCCATTATAGGTTATTATAAGATATTGACTATAGTTCCCTGTGCTCATAGCACCTCCTTCTTATTTATCTATTTTATGTATAGTAGTATGTATCTGTTAATCCCAAATTCCTAATTTATCCCTCCCCTGCCTTTCCCCTTGGGTCACCATAAATTTATTTCCTGTGAGTCTATTTCTGTTTTATAAATATTTTGATTTGTATAATTTTTTTTAAGATTCCACATTTAAGTGATATCATGTGATATTTGTCTTTCTCTTTCTGACTTACTTCAGTTACAGTATGACCATCTCTGGGTCCATCCATGTTGCTGTGAATGGCATTTCTTTCTTTTGTATGACTGAGTAGTATTCCATTGTATATATGTACCACATCCTCTTTATCCATTCATGTGTTGATGGGCATTTAGGTTGCTTCCATGTCTTATCTATGGTAAATAGTAAACATTTTCATTATGTATTTGTTACTATAGCTGAGAACAAACTCTGATATTATTCATCTAATATTTTGTCCAAATTGACTTCCTTTTAAGCATGCATATCAACGTTAGCTTCTTCCTTGCCTTGATATCAGTAAATTCTAAGGTTTGGTATACTAAGATCTTATAATTCAATTAAAATAAATATAGAATGATTAAAACAAAATAGACTTATCTGTGTGTCTCCCAAGGTCCTTGCTGGTACCTCACATTTGAGAAAGCTCTGCTGTAGATTATTTTGTCCGGCACTGCAGTTTCATAGTTTCTTTACGTAAGCCTTTCTCTAAATGATTTCCACCATTAGGATCATGCTCAGAAAGCCGTTTTTCCAACTTAAAAATCATAGAAACAGTGATTTCCTTTCAGTTCGTTCATGATTTCATTTTTCAAACTTAATTCCTCAACCCATCTCGAATTTATTCCATTGTATGCAATGAGGTTAAAAAGAAAATCAACACAATGTAGTGCTTCTAGACAGCCAGCTATAACTCACCATCAGTTCTGGAGTATCTTTTCCCCCACTCATTTTCATTTCTACCCTTGTCATATAGTAAATACTTTTACAGTTTATGTTTGTTTCTAAATGTTGATGTCCATTGTAATGATCTAGCTCTCATCTGATGCTGATGTATGCAGTTTTAATTTTTACAGCTGCATAACATAGTTACACACGAGAGTGCACGTGCTACTCTTTTTATTTCAGAGTTCTCCTGATCAGTTATGAGAGCATCACCCCATGCCTTGGCAAGCATCACTCCTCGCACTTCATTCACATCAACCCAGGGAGACAAGTGCTGTAACCACTTCTATTTTACAGATAAGGAAACAGCCCAGGAAGAGGAGGCATAACTAGCAGGACTGGAAGCTCTCAAACCCAAGCAGTCCAGCCCCAGAGACCATGACCTTGACCTTTACAAGGTAAAATTACACCTGAGAATCAAACTCTCTTCAAGAAGGAATCTATTCTCCTCATATTTGTTATTACCAACTTGTTGGCGTTTGCTCTATCTGGTTGTTTAATGCTTTTGTATTGGCTTCCCTGGTAGCTCAACTGGTAAAGAACCTGCCTGCAATGCAGGAGACCCCAGTTTGATTCCTAGGTTGGGAAGATACCCTGGAGAAGGGCTAGGCTACCCACTACAGTATTCTTGGACTTCCCTGGTGGCTCAGATGGTAAAGAACCTGCCTGCAATGTGGGAGACCTGCGTTCGAACCCTGGGATGAGAAGATCCCTTGGAGGAGGGCATGGCAACCCACTCCAGTATTCTTGCCTGAAGAATCCTCGTGGACAGAAGAGCCTGGGAAGCTACAGTCCATAGAGTTGCAAAGAGTTGGATGCAACTAAGCACACAATGATTTTGTATGCTTTATTGTGTTTTGCTTTTTACTTTTCATTTATAATGCTTCCAGCTAGAGACCACATTTCTTTTTTTACCCCTGAGATTTACTTTATGACCTCTGTTTTAATTCTTTGGTTAGGTTTACTAGCGATTGTGCTTACTCCAAAGATTTCTTTCACTTTCGTTGTATTTCTTTGGTTGTCAGAGTCAGTGAATCTTCTTGATATGGCTGCCTACACATTTTACTGATGGAAGAATTTTAATAAAATTGCAGAAGATTTGTTTTAGTTTTTAAAATATATTTATTTGGCTGCTTCAGGTCTTAGTTATGGCATTGCCCACAGCTTGTGGGATCTTAATTCCTTGATTAGTATCTTAGCCACACCTGTATCCCCTGCATTGCAAAGCAGATTCTTAACCACTGACCATCGTCCTCAAGATTTATAATATTAACATGACAAAACTGATTCTATTATTTGCTAAAATTTCAATAGACTCAACATAATTTTTATTGTTTGAACTCAAACGCATGGGAAAAAATGCTTTTATTATGAGGATAAACTAGATAATAGTTCAAAGTTCTTTGTGAGAATATCATTGCTGTATTTATTTTTTTAACTTTTTTAAATGTGGACCACTTTTAAAGTTTTATTTAAAGTTTTTATTGAATTTGTTAAATATTGCTTCTGTTTTTTGTCTTGGTATTTTGGCCCTGACATATGTGGGATCTTAGCTCCCCAACCAGGGGTTGAACCTGCAACCCCTGCATTGGAAGATGAAGTCTCTACCACTGGACCACCAGCTGCATTTTATTACTAGCATCCAGACTTTGAGAGTGATGTTTAATATACACAGAAAAGTTCTCTAGGTTATAGAAATATTCCTTACTTTTTAAAAAAAAAGTTTTGAGATCAGAGACAATGTGCTCATAGAAAGTCTTGAAAAAGACTAAAAAGCCTTTACTACTTTTTTCCCATTCTGTATTCTATCTCTTTATAAGAAGTCTGACAAGAAAACAAGGAAACCCTCACCTACTAGACTATGCCTACATCCCACTTGCAAGAAGGACTATCTCACACTTGTTACCTACCTACATAAGGACTAATATTTCTATTTTACAAATGAGAAAACTGATGCTCAGAGACTAGGTGACTACTTGAATGTTAACAGACCAAAAGGAAAAAAACCTCAAAATTTTACCACTGATTAAATTCACCTATCTGCCCAGCCAGCCCATGAACCCTCTGTAGGTGTCTCCTGGTCCAGTGGTCCTAATGTCTGTGAGCATCCCTTGTGAGGTGGCCCACCCTGATCACCTGCTGCTTAAGCAAATTATTATCCTTTGCCAGAATGCCTTCCAGTAGCTTCTATCCTTGCTCTGCTCCACAGAGTTTCACAGAACTCACCTCCCATTGAGTAGTTCTTTAAATATCCTAAAACCATCCATTGCCTGCCTTGTCTCTTCCCACTTTTGATTTTTTAAACTTCTATTTATTGAGCACTTAACACTGTTGTTGTTGTTCAGTTGATAAGTCGTGTCTGAATATTTTTAGCCTCATGGACATAGCACACCAGGCTTTCCTGTCCTTCACTATCTCCTGCAGTTTGCTCAAACTCATGTCCATTGAGTCAGTGGTGCTACCAACCTCTGACTCATCCTCTGTTGCCCCTTTCTTCACCTGCCCTCAATCTTTCCCAGCACTGGGGTTCTTTACCAATGAGTTGGCACTTCACGTCAGGGGACCAAAGTATTGGAGCTTCAGCCTCAGCATCAGTCCTTCCAATGAATATTCAGGATTGACTTCCTTTAGGATTGACTTATGACTGTGAGGCACTTTATCTTTTGTTTTATTATTATTATTTAGATTTTTTGATGTGGACCATTTTTAAAGTCTTTATTGAATTTGTTACAATACTGTTTCTGTTTTATGTTTTTTTGCTTTTTGGCCGCGAGGCACTTGGGATCTTAGATCCCTGACCAGGGACTGAGCCTGTTCCTGCTGCATTGGAAGCAAGAGTCTTAACCCCTGGACCACCAGTGAAGTCCCTATTTCATTACTTTAATCTGTTTGTCACTCTCAACTCTGAGGAATACATATTGTTAGCCCCAAGCTCCTCTTGTCCAAAGAGTCATAATTCCCTCCATTATTTCTCTTACATCATGATTTTGAGACTTTTCACTATGCTGGTTGTCTTTTCCTGGAGTGGGTTGCCATGCCCTCCTCCAGAGGATCTTTTGGACCCAGGGATCAAACCCGCTTCTCTCATGTCTCCTGCAATGGCAGGAGGGTTCTTTACCACAGCACCACCTGGGAAGCCCATTAAGACTTTTAGCATTATTTAATTTTTAAACTAAGCATGCATTACTTTAAAAAACAAACTGAATAAAGATATATGCCTACTCTGAAACATACAGAAAAGCAAAATGAAAATAAAATTGTGACCCACCACTTAAAGAATATTCACTGTCAAACTTTGATGTCTCTTTCTAGCCTATTCATTTGCTTTTTCTAAAGCTTATTGAGTGTTTAGTAGCACACACGCACACATACCTTATCTCCCTATTTGCGTTTGTTCAACATAAGAACATTTCCCATATTATTAAAATATTCTTAAAATATATGTGTGAGTTCCACATGTTATATGTTACACACATGTTAATGGTATAAAAGCCACAGGACATCAGAAAAACAAAATGCTGTCAAATCCCCTCACACACGTGATTGTTACAGAAGCAAGGCTGGAAAAATTTCCAACTTCCAGGTGAGGAACTGTGTCTCAGAAATGAGAAGGAACTTAGGGGTGATTAGGATCACAGGTTCAGGTACCATTTACTAACTTCCAGACCTTAGCTGCAATAGTGTATCTAAGATTAGAAGGTTACATCATTTTAGGGGTACTCTTTAAGAAAAGAATTAAAAAAAAAACTTTGCTCTTGAAAATTTTGCTAAGATCTGTGATCCTGTAAATAAATTGCTAAGACCCCTCTCAGACTGTGGGCAAGAATCCCTTAGAAAAAACAGAGTAGCCCTCATAGTCAACAAGAGTCTGAAATACAGTACTTGGTTGCAATTTCAAAAATAACAGAATGATCTCTGTTCATTTCCAAGGCAAACCACTCAATATCACAGTAATCCAAGTCTATGCCCCAACCAGTAATGCTGAAGAAGCTGAAGTTGAATGGTTCTATGAAGACCAACAAGACCTTCTAGATCTATACCCAGAAAGATGTCCTTTTCATTATAGGGGACTGGAATACAAAAGTAGGAAGTCAAGAAACACCTGGAGTAATGGGCAAATTTGGCCTTGGAGTACAGAATGAAGCAGGGCAAAGGCTAATAAGAGTTTTCCCAAGAGAACGCATTGGTCATAGCAAACACCCTCTTCCAACAACACAAGAGAAGACTCTATACATGGACATCACCAGATGGCCAACACCGAAATCAGATTGATTATGTTCTTTGCAATCAAAGATGGAGAAGCTCTATGCAGTCAGCAAAAACAAGACCGGGAGCTGACTGTGGCTCAGATCATGAACTCCTTATTGCCAAATTCAGACTTAAATTGAAGAAGTAGGGAAAACCACTAGACCATTCAGGTATGACCTAAATCAAATCTATTATAATTACACAGTGGAAGTGAGAAATAGATTTAAGGGACTAGATCTGATAGACAGAGTGCCTGATGAACTATGGACAGAGGTTTCTGACATTGTGTAGAAGACAGGGATCAAGACCATCCCCAAGAAAAAGAAATGCAAAAAAGCAAAATGGCTGTCTGAGGAGGTCTTACAAATAGCTGTGAAAAGCAAAGGAGAAAAGGAAAGATATACCCATTTGAATGCAGAGTTCCAAAGAATAGCAAGGAGAGATAAGAAAGCTTCCTCAGTGATCAGTGCAAAGAAATACAGGAAAACAATAGAATGGGAAAGACTAGAGATCTTTTCAAGAAAATTAGAGATACCAAGGGAACCTTTCATGCAAAGATGGGCTCGATAAAGGACAGAAATGGTATGGACCTAACAGAAGCAGAAGATATTAAGAAGAGATGGCAAGAATACACAGAAAGAAAGAAAGTTAAGTCACTCAGTCGTGTCCAACTCTTTGGTCATATCCAACTCTTTGTGACCCCATGGACTGTAGCCCACCAGGCTCCTCCATCCATGGAATTTTTTAGGCAAGCACTGGAGTGGGTTGCCATTTCCTTCTCCAGGGGAATCTTCCAACCTAGGGATCGAACCCAGGTCTCCCGCGTTGTGGGCAGACACTTTACCATCTGAGCCACTAGGGGATCCCTGGTGAATACACAGAAGAACTATACAAAAAAGATCTTCATGACCCAGATGATCACAATGGTGTGATCACTCACCTAGAGCCAGACATCATGGAATGGGAAGTCAAGCGGGCCTTAGGAAGCATCACTACGAAAAAAGCTTGTGGACCCTGGTGAATACACAGAAGAACTATACAAAAAAGATCTTCATGACCCAGATGATCACAATGGTGTGATCACTCACCTAGAGCCAGACATCATGGAATGGGAAGTCAAGCGGGCCTTAGGAAGCATCACTACGAAAAAAGCTTGTGGAGGTGATGGAATTCCAGTTGAGCTATTTCAAATCCTAAAAGATGATGCTGTGAAAGTGCTACACTCAGTATGCCAGCAAATTTGGGAAACTCAGCAGTGGCCTCGGGACTGGAAAAGGCCAGTTTTCATTCCAATCCCAAAGAAAGGCAATGCCTAAGAATGCTCAAACTACTACACAGTTGTAGCTAGCAAAGTAATACTCAAAATTCTACAAGCCAGGCTTCAGCAATATGTGAACTATGAACTTCCAGATGTTCAAGCTGGTTTTAGAAAAGGCAGAAGAACCAGAGATCAAATTGCCAACATCCATTGGATGATCGAAAAAACAAGAGAGTTCTAGAAAAACATCTATTTCTGCTTTATTGACTATGCCAAAGCCTTTGACTGTGTGGATCATGACAAACTGTGGAAAATTCTTCAAGAGATGGGAATAGCAGACCACCTGACCTNGAAAAAGCAAGAGTTCCAGAAAAACATCTATTTCTGGTTTATTGACTATGCCAAAGCCTTTGACTGTATGGATCACAACAAACTGTGGAAAATTCTTAAAGAGATGGGAATACCAAACCACCTTACCTGCTTCCTGAGAAATCTGTATGTGGGTCAGGAAGCAACAGTTAGAACCGGACATGGAACAACAGACTGGTTCCAAATAGGAAAAGGAGTACGTCAAGGCTGTATATTGTCACCCTGCTTATTTAACTTCTATGCAGAGTACATCATGAGAAACTCTGAGCTGGAAGAAGCACAAGCTGGAATCAAGATTGCCAGGGGAAATATCAATAACCTCAGATATTCAGATGACACCACCCTTATGGCAAAAAGTGAAGAAGAACTAAAGAGCCTCTTGATGAAAGTGAAAGAGGAGAGTGAAAAAGTTGGCTTAAAGCTCAACATTCAGAAAACGAAGATCATGGCATCTGGTCCCATCACTTCATGGCAAATAGATGGGGATACAATGGAAACTGACTGACTTTATTTTGGGGAGCTCCAATAGCTCAGAGGATAAAGTGTCTGCCTGCAATGTAGGAGACCCAAGTTCGATCCCTGGGTTGGGAAGATCCCCTGGAGAAGGAAGTGGCAACCCACTCCAGTACTCTTGCCTGGAGAATCCCATGGACAAAGAAGCCTGGCGGGCTACAGTCCACGGGGTCGCAAAGAGTCGGACACGACTGAGCAACTTCACACACACAAAATCACTGTAGATGGTGACTGCAGCCATGAAATTAAGACACTTCTCCTTGGAAGGAAAGTTATGACCAGCCTAGACAGAATATTAAAAAGCAGAGACATTACTTTGCCAACAAAGGTCCATCTCATCGAGGCTATGGTTTTTCCAGTAGTCATGTATGGATGTGAGAGTTGGACTATAAAGAAAACTGAGCATCGAAGAATTGATGCTTTTGAACTGTGATGTTGGAGAAGACTCTTGAGAGTCCCTTGGACTGCAAGAGATACAACCTGTCCATCCTGAAGAAGATCAGTCCTGGGTGTTCATTGGAAGGACTGATGCTGAAGCTGAAATTCCAATACTGTGGCCACATGATGCGAAGAGCTGACTTATTTGAAAAGACCCTGATGCTGGGAAAGATTGAAGGCAGGAGGAGAAGGGGACGACAGAGGATGAGATGGTTGGATGGCATCACTGACTCAATGGAGATGAGTTTGAGTAGGCTCTGGGAGTTGGTGATGGACCGGGAGGCCTGGTGTGCTCTGGTCCATGGGGTCACGAAAAGTCAGACACGACTGAACGACTGAACTAAACTGACCTCCCAGATTGAGGAACAGCCTGTGTAAGGGAAGGCTCCAGAGGCTTAAGCTGCAGCTGTGTGTGTGTGTGTGTGTGTGTGTGTGTGTTTAGTCGCTCAGTTGTGTCCAACTGTTTGTGAACACACGGACTGCAGCCCGCCAGGCTCCTCTGTCCATGGGATTTCCCAGGCAAGAAGACTGGTGGTGGTGGTGGTTTAGTTGCTAAGTCGTGTCCAATTCTTGCAACCCCACGGACTGTAGCCTGCCAGGAATACTGGAGTGGGTTGCCATTTCCTTCTCCAAGGGCTCTTCCCAACCCAGAGAGCAACCCCACATCTCCTGCATTGGCAAGTGGATTCTTTACCACTGAGCCACCTGGGAAGCCCATTAAGATACTGTATTATAAAGCATTTGGTAACAGTGCCAGGCACATAATAAGTGTTTAATGATTATTACCTGTGAATATTATTATAAAGAATCATGTAGTTGTGGCTGAAGTCGTCTGAGCCATTTCCCAGACACTGGTATTCATCCATATAATTAAGAAAATTATGCCTTAGGCCTTTTCAACCTGGTTCACTCATTCACTTAATAAACACTTATTGAGGTCCTATCATATGCTATGCTACCCACTACTTTCAATTAATTTACCCACCTCATCCTTTGAAAGCGCAACTCAAATGTCCACTGAGAAGTCTTCCTGGAACCTTAGGCAGATTCAGTACCATCTGGACACTTACCTCTGCTGTGAACTGGATTTGGACCGGTGTCCAAGGGAGGGGTTCACAGGTGGCACTGGTGGTAAAGAACCTGCCTGCCACTGCAAGTAGACGTAAGACGTGGGTTTGATCCCTGGGTGGGGAAGGTCCCCTGGAGAAGGAAATGGCCATCCACTCCAGTATTCTTGCCTGGAGAACCCCATGGGCAGAGAAGCCTGGCCGGCAGTCCACAGGGTCGCACAGAGTCGGACACAACTGAAGCGACTTAGCACACATGTACCCACGCGCGCAGGGGTCCAGGGAAAGGATTCCTCTGCCTTGTTCATTTCTGTAGCTTCAGCACTTTACTCTGCACCTATAATAATGTAGCTGCTCGATAATGTTGAATGAATTGATTGAAAGTGCACTTGTGTTCCCATGAGGATTTTAGTTTCTTTTGCCAGCTAATTAGTTTGCCAAAGGGAAGCAAGATGTTTGCAAAACAGTTTGGAGCTTCTGGAGAACAGGGAGGTCTCTTGCTAATCTTGTTTTTGCGTGACTTTACGTTTTCTTATGACAACTGAATTTCCCTGTTATCTTACCAGATCACATTCTGCAAGTTTCTCTCTTGTGCTAACAACAACAAAAAATAATATGGCCACATCGGGGATGTCCTTAGGGAACATGTCCTGTGTCAGGAAAAGCAGTTAAGCTCTGGGGTCCTGAAGGAGCCTGGGAAAGTCTAACCAGAAACTTTGGGGTTGGGTGTTATTATCTATTTAAAAACAGAACTAGACTTGCAAGCTCTAAGATGTCTTGGCTTATAAAAGCCATTAATTGAGAAAAAATTTCCAGAGTGTTACTTTTATAATAGCATTCAAGTGTCAGAAGATACCCTGACTAGTCAGTATTATTAATAAATATAAGTAGGTAAGAAGTGGCTGTGGGGAAAACACCCATTTTCCAATACTTCTGCTTAGGACTTTGCAACATACAATGAATCATTTGTCACTGTCATTATCTACCTGCTAAACCAACCCCTTCCTTCTTGGGAAGTAAATGGAAAGCTAGATACTAGCTTCATTTTGTAGGCAAGAAACATTGGGGCAGGACTGGACTGGGAACCAGATCTGTCGGCCGTCCCAGCTCTGGGCACCAGGATCATACCCGTCCTACTCTCCAGAGGCCCTTAGATTTCATGGGTATCTTCCAAAAATGTGCTATCTTTGCACACATTTTAACTGAAGAATTCTGGTCCGTGGAGGGTGAACTGAGCTGCGTGGCAGGTCATGGGCACCTCGGGACTGGCACTTTCCATGAACTCCTGTGGTCAGAGTTTTAGCTTATCCTTCACGGGGGCTGAGATTTCATGGAGCATTTGCACTGCAGGCAGGTGGAGTTCCTGGCTTCCTGATTTAGTAAGGAAGGAAGATATCACACGTGTCACTTCCACGTCCACAAAGTGTATTCACCTTCCTGGGGAGGACTCAGGGACTTGGAAGCATTCAGATCTCCAGACCAGTTTCTGAACTGACCATCTGAAAGCTTCACACTGCTTTCAGTGTGAAGGGGAGGATGTATGACAGGACTGTTGCCTAGGATACAGGTGTGGGGGGGTGGTCTTCATTTACCTGGGTGCAGGCCTCATCAGCCATGGAAGTCCAGCAAAAATTTGACCTTCATCAAGTCTGTTATTTGAAAAAAGAAACCTCAGTTGGCCTGATCGGGAGTGTATGAAACTCCTACAAACTGAATTGAGAGGCCAAAAGTAGATTCTGTTGGCAAGATGCAAATACTGAGGCCTTTGACAGGAGGGCTTCTCCTGTCTGCTTTGATGTTTACAGACCTTTAGTGAGGGGCTCCAGGCTGAGCCTTCTCTGTGCCACCCCTCTACCCCTAGCCAGGACCCTTTCTCAGCCCTCAGGAATCTTCAAGGACACTCCCTCCTGGTTCTCAAATTGGTAGGGCTTGAGTACAAAAACTAGGTTAAAAAATAGAATTCTCTACTGGGGGGTCTAGGTGGTGACTCTCTGGGAAGGCTCAGCACCCCTATCCCGATCCCCACCCCCTCATCAACCTTCCCCTTTGAAGAAACACATACACCAGGAAGCTGATGTAAACATCCTGCGGAAATAACCACTGCAAGTGGCTTCCAAGTCTCATTTCCCTAAGGAAATAATCAGCACCTCTTCGCCAAGACAGCTCCAGGTGAGCGAGGCAGGAAAAACACCTTCGCGTTCTCAGAAGTCTAGGCATGTGCCTGACTGCCTACTAGGCGCGCTCCCGTCTATTGTCACATCTAATTTCCAGAACCCACGAGGTGGGGAGGGCTGTCTGATTTCCCCTATTTTATGGATTAAAAAGATTCGAGGCCCACCCAGGGCGCTCCCTCACTCGTCCCTGGGTCACGCAGGGGGCACTTTGGGGAGCCTCTGCCTTCGAGCCCTGAGATCGCCCCGCGGCACCGCGAGGACTCCAGAGTAAACCCGTCTATGGGTTCGGCCACATGGCCTCATTGTCTTCATCAGAAGCCCCGCTGCGCGGACGCTGGCCATCCTAGCGATTCGCGGCCCCGGCCGCTCTGCGGAACGGCCGGGGTCAGGCGCAAGGGGCCCGGCGAGCCAGGCGGAGCCCGGAACAAAAGAGTGGAGCCCGCGCGCCAAGATCCGGGGGCACCCGCTCGGGCCGGCGGCGGAGGGGGGACTCGGGCGGAGAAGAACCAAGGAGCGGGGCGGCCGGGCATCGCGCCCCGTTCCGGCCCGCCCCTCAAAGCCTCCTTTCTTCTCCCTTGCGCTCGGAGGCGGCCCCCGGGAGATCCGGGAGGGGGCGCAGCTCGCCGTCCCCGCCGGCCGGTCCCATCGCACCCTCCCTCCGCCGCCACCCCCACCCGGAGAAGCGCACAAAGAGCAGCCGGGCTGCGAGCACACACCTCCCGTTGGGGCGGGGCCGCGGGAGGGGCGGGGGAGCTCCGCCGCGCTCGCCTTAAAGGGCCCGCCCGCTCGTCGCGCGCACTGCGCATGCCCGACCGTGGGGCATGGGAGGGACCGGAGAGCGGTGGGCGCGCACACCCGCGCCCGCGCCCGCTGGAGGTATGACTGGCGTCCCCGCTGTGGCGGCGCGGCGCTCGCGCGCGTGTCAGCGCCCGCGGGGTCTCTGCCCGCGCACCGGGCACGGGCAGGACCTCTGCGCGGTGCATTCCAGAAGTCGCCGGAGGCCGGGAGGGCCAGGTCGCCACTGCAGCCTGTTTCTGGCTTTCTGATCCGCAGTTTCGGGGCCAGTTGGGCGAATTGCCGCCCAAGGGGACAAAATTGCGGGCGCGCGCGCGCGCACGAGTGGGGATGCGAGCGGGCGTATGCCTTTGTGTCTCCTGCGCTCTCGTGCAGGTGGGCAGCCCCGGCCGGGGGCCACTTGGCCAGTGCACACAAGGATCTCGAGACCTGTCTTCCGTGTCCAAGGGATCGGTCTGTCTTTTGGGGGGCAGACAATAGACCTTTCTCCCGGAGGCATCGTTGGCCCTAGGGGTGCTTTATTTGGGGACGCTAACGGGACTTTCTAAGGACCGCTCTTTTGGAGCTGGGGCCCTGGCATCAGAGTTGGGCGCGTTTCCTTTTCTCAGTCTGGCGAGGGAGGAGACCTGGGGATAGTGACTGTCCTCGGCTGAGAGGTGCAGGCAAGTGTCCCGGGCCGGTCGGTCCCGCATTAGACAACAAAGAGAGGCGTTAGCGGCGGCGGGGGAGGGGCGCGGGCGGGAGGAGGACGGGGC
>SJYT01012351.1:194834-212025 GCA_006410635.1 Cephalophus harveyi
GGGCGGGCGGGCGGGAGGGAGGGAGTGGAGGAGCCGGGGAGGGGCTCCTTAAAGAAACGCTGCTGTCGCTCGCCTGCTCGCTTCTCGCTCGGCATTGTGGCCAGCCAGCCGGGCACTCGGGGGGCACGCGCAGCTGCCGCTCGAGCTCTGCCCCCACCCCACCCGCCAGCAGATCTGGGGTGGGGACCCAGGCGGCGGCTCCCGCAGCCACTGCCCGGCGCGGACCGCCAGGAACGATCCACTCCTCCCGGAGCCGAGGAAAGAGCCACGGAGCTGTCTGCAGCCGGCCGGCCTCCCCGCCCCTGACCACTCGCTTCCCGGCTGCCTTTGTAGCCGAAGCTTCTCGCCGCCGAGCCCAGGGCCGGCGGGGGCGCGGCGCGCACGGCCGAGAGATGCCCAGCTCGCTGTTTGCAGACCTGGAGCGCAACGGCAGCGGCGGCGGAGGGGGCGGCGGCGGCGGCGGAGGAGGCGGCGGCGGAGAGACCCTGGATGACCAAAGAGCCCTGCAGCTCGCACTCGACCAGCTCTCCCTGCTAGGGCTGGACAGTGACGAGGGCGCGTCTCTGTACGACAGCGAGCCGCGAAAGAAGAGCGTGAACATGACCGAGTGCGTGCCGGTGCCCAGTTCCGAGCATGTCGCCGAGATCGTGGGGCGGCAAGGTGGGTCCGGCCGGGGATGGGCGGATGCAGGAGAGAGGGTCTCGGGCCACCGCCCCTCGGGGAGGGCAGGAGAGGGAGACTGGGAGACCCGCGGTGCCGGGGAGCCTTGAGGAGGAAGGCAGAGCCGCGCGATGGGCCGGCGCCCCAGACAAAGAAAGTGCAGGCAGGCTGTCTCCCAGAGCTGCGCCGCGGCCACGGCGGGAGACACTCTCTCATGAGAAAATCACCGCCTTCTCCCCTGGCGCCCCCCACCCAGCCCACTCCGGGGAAACAAAATTTAAATAGATGCTTGGGGGAGGGGGCCTCCGAGCGGTCCTTGGGGAGGGTGGAGGAGGAGGAGTGAGCATCGGATGGGAGGAGGGTTCTGGATTTCTGCAAAGCGGAATGGAGCCCCGAGGAGGAACAATGGGTCCCGGGACTGCTCCCCACCCCCCCGACTTCCCACCAAGGCCCCCGCGCCGGAGGATCCCGGCTTTTGGTTGTCTTCCCCGAACCCCTCTGCCGCGTCTTCGGGGCGGACGGCGCGTCCCGCTGGGTCCCAGCGGCATCTCCCCAGCTGACTTTTTTCTGGGATTCTCGGATTTGACTGCAGTCACTGGGGGAGGGCTGGGCAGCCAGTGGGCTGGTCCTCTAGCGCCTCGCGGGTGGAACCGGCTTCCCAGCCCTGTGGCGCGGCCGGGGGGTCTCTGAGGGAGCCGCCCCCTTTCCGCCCGTCGCGTGTTCTGTCTTCCAGCTGCCCGGCGCGGGTAGTCGCTGGTCTCCGCGGTTAATGGGCGTGTCTATCTCTCCCACTCCCTCCCCTGCACCCGGACTCCCAGGTTGTAAAATCAAAGCGCTGCGGGCAAAGACCAACACTTATATCAAGACCCCGGTTCGCGGGGAGGAGCCTGTCTTTGTTGTGACGGGCAGGAAGGAGGATGTGGCCATGGCCCGGAGGGAGATCATCTCCGCCGCCGAGCACTTCTCCATGATCCGCGCCTCGCGCAATAAGAACACGGCGCTGAACGGCGCAGTGCCCGGGCCGCCTAACCTGCCAGGGCAGACCACCATCCAGGTGCGCGTGCCCTATCGCGTGGTGGGGCTCGTGGTGGGGCCCAAGGGCGCCACGATCAAGCGCATCCAGCAGCAGACGCATACATACATCGTGACGCCCAGCCGCGACAAGGAGCCGGTGTTCGAGGTGACGGGCATGCCGGAGAACGTGGACCGCGCCCGCGAGGAGATTGAGGCCCACATCGCCCTACGCACCGGCGGCATCATTGAGCTCACCGACGAGAACGATTTCCACGCCAACGGCACGGATGTGGGCTTCGATCTGCATCATGGGTCCGGCGGGTCCGGCCCAGGCAGCCTCTGGAGCAAGCCCACCCCCAGCATCACGCCCACTCCCGGTCGCAAGCCCTTCTCCAGCTACCGCAACGACAGCTCCAGTTCGCTCGGCAGCGCCTCCACAGACTCTTACTTCGGCGCGGGCACCAGCGGCAGCGCAGCCGCTACCCCCCGCCTGGCGGACTACAGCCCCCCCAGCCCCGCGCTCAGCTTTGCTCACAACGGAAACAACAACAACAACGGCAGTGGATACACCTACGCGGCGGCGGCGGCGGCGGGGGAGGCTTCGGTGCCTTCCCCCGATGGCTGCCCCGAGCTTCCGCCCGCCTTTGACCCGGCTCCCGCTCCACCGCCCGGGGCGCCCCTTCTCTGGGGCCAGTTCGAGCGGTCCCCGGGAGGCGGACCTGCAGCTCCCGCGTCCTCTTCCTGCTCCTCCTCAGCATCATCGTCCGCTGCTTCGTCCTCCTCGGTGGTCTTTCCCGGGGGCGGAGCCAGCGCGCCCTCCAGCGCCAACCTGGGGCTGCCGGTGCACCGCCGGCTGCACCCAGGTGCCAGCTGCCCGCGCCTGTCCCCGCCCTTGCACATGGCCCCGGGGGCGGGCGAGCACCACCTGGCTCGTCGTGTGCGCAGCGACCCAGGCGGAGGGGGCCTGACCTACGCCGCCTATGCCAATGGGCTGGGGGCGCAGCTGCCGGCAGGCCTTCAGCCTTCGTCGTCGGACGCGTCCGGCTCCTCATCCTCGTCCAGCTCGTCCTCCAGCTCGTCCTCTTCCTCCTCCTCCTCCTCCGGATTGCGGCGTAAGGGCAGCCGCGATTGCTCCGTGTGCTTTGAGAGCGAAGTCATCGCCGCACTGGTGCCCTGCGGCCACAACCTCTTCTGCATGGAGTGCGCTAACCGCATCTGCGAGAAGAGCGAGCCCGAGTGCCCGGTCTGCCACACCGCGGTCACTCAGGCCATCCGCATCTTTTCCTGAAGGCAGCGCGCGCTTGCGCGCACCGCAGGGCGAAGGAGGACCCCCGCCCCGCGCCCTTTTCTTCTGTCCTCACTCCCTGGCGACGCCTCTCTGCCTAAAATCGAGGTGTCCCACCTCCTCCCCGCCCTCCTGCTCACACTCTGAGATCCGAAGAGGAACTTGGAAAGCTGTAGTATCCGCTCATTTTTTTTTTTTTTTTAATTTTAATTTTTAAACAAAGGAACTTGCCAGGATATCAGCATCCGAGTACTGTAGCCTGGGAAACCTCCGAACCACCTGAAATGCATGCTCTATAAATAATAGGAACGGCGACATTCTAGTAATGATAGTTTTTACACTGTACTTAATAGGAAGCTTCCAAAAGAAGAAAACCCCACAAGTTTTCCATTTTCTTAAAAGTAGGGAAAAAAATGAACAATAATTATTATGATGAAGAGGATAATAATAGTGCTATGGGATGTGTGTGGACTGTTTCTGTGTGTTCCCCTTTGTGGCTGGGTTCCTACCATTCTTATTATAGAACACAGTGGATCCTTTTTGAATGTTCGTAGAAGGGCCAGGAGTTCCTGTAATACCAGGATACTGCAGCTTTATTAAAGTTAAAGAAACTGTAACATATCTCTTATATATTAAAAAAAAAAACGTTTAAAAGTTTTAAAGAGAAATTGCATTAATACAGATTGAAGTATTTTATTCTTTTTTGACTTGAAAAATTATATTTCATATTGCAAAGATGTTTACAAGTATTTTAATTTAAGTTCAGTGAACTTTTTTGTAGCTGGGTTAAATCTTTTTATTTTAGTATGGCCTTATGGCAAAGAACACTGTATTATTTTTTAATAATCACACAATTGTGACGGAATTACAAACCATAAAATGTGTAATGTTTTGAACAGTATTCTGTTGGGATGGAGATTTTATAGGTTCAGACAAATCTTCTAGAACTGCTTCACCCAGCATATTTTCTATTCAGTGATATAAAGCATATTTTATTCTATATTATTACAAAAAACGGAAATGTATAAACATGTCAAAAGGAACTGTTGATGCTTTCTAACATTTGTATAAATAGAATTCAGTGCAAGTTACAAAAATTCTGTTGCACCACTATAGTTTTAGTATTTCTATTTTAATACATTTGTTTACCACTTGTTTATGTATATGTAGGTGACGTTACTTGAGCTTAAATGTACTTTACTGAGCAAAGTTTAAAAAAACAAAGTATATTTTATTTTATGATAAAGGGCCTTTAACCTCATGGTCAAATACTAATATTATATTTGCTGAGACAAGATTTGAAATTGTATCAAGAGTTTTATTTTTCTGACATTTAAAGTTCTACATAATAAAGGTAAAACTTAAGTAATGGTGCTACTTCATTTTTTAAGTATTTCTATATAAATAAAATATTGAAGAAAATCTATCTTGTGTGGTGAGTTGATTTTTTTTTTTTTAAGCTTCTCAGCATCTCCCTTTGTAAGGAATCATTCTTAAGTGATGAACTGAAACAACTTCCAGGTGTGTTGTATCCATATTTTATCAATTGAATGGACTTTAGAAAGGCTAAGGTTGTACCTAGTTAGATAGTTAGGCTGTGGGTAACGGTATTTTTTTTTTAATTGCAAGTTATCTACTGAATCAGAGCTGACTTCATTAGATATTGTGGGCACAGTGCCAAGGATCTGAGAAACTTTTAGGGGCTCAGGAAAATGTTTAATTTCTCTTCGAAGGAAAAAAAAAACTATTGAAAAGTATCTTTAGGCCCTCGAAAATCTATTCAATTTTGCCTGACATTGAAAAAACAGGTATCAAAGTATTGAAAGTTGTATCACAAATTTTAATATTATTATGGAGGAAGGAATCGAAGTGCCTAGAGCCCAGGAAAGTCATAATTGCACCCAGCAAGACCCCCTAAAAGTACAGGGGACCTGAGGGCTGTGCGGGCTGTGGTGGGTTTCCACTGAAGGTCACTTCCTTGAGGGAAGCCGGGAAATGACAGTTTCTGCTTGCAGGGAACCTTGGCTGGGTTGGAGTGCTGGTCTTAATAGGCTACTGCTTGTAGGGCAGGCTAATTGGTGTTGACAGGCTGCGGGTGTTAACTGTGTGTTGTTGTTTGGGAGAAATTTTTGTTTGTTTTTGGCAGGCTACACCTGCTCCCTGGCTGTGGGGCTTTGTCAAGGGCTGGAGCCAGCGTGCTTTCACTTGACCCGCGACTCTGCCTTCTACAGAGTACTTAGGAATGACCAGACCATGCCGTTGAACTGCCAGCCGACTTCCAGGCTGAGCTGCTCCTGGAGAAGCCTGTCTGCCTGGAATGTGGCAGGCTTTTAATCTTTGCTGATGGGTAACATTTAGCAGGTGAGTCCAAAGAGCAGACTGTAACCTCTGTTGACGGTTCCTCTCTTCCCGTTTGTATTCATCTGTATTTGTCCAGAAGTGTAGTCGCTGCCTACATCGTAGCTCCTGATTTGTTTGGTTTGAATGATTCTGTACAAAGGCAGGAGACAGCCTTTGGGGTGGGAGGAGAAAAAGGAGAGGCCCTGCTTGGGAATTTTTTGGCATCATCTTCAGCTCTGGAAAGTTCCCAGGCAGTGTTTACCCCCGTTTTTCACTCCCTCAAGGACTGGAGGTCAGCTGAGGCCTGGCAAGGAGCTACATGACGGTCCAATTCTCCCTTTCTTTCAGCTGTTCCGAAGTGCCTAGAACAGAACCAAGAGTCGTTTTTGCACTTACATCTTTAATAACGCAGCTTTGCTTTGCTGTTTTAGCAGAATGATTCCACAGAAGGTGAGGAAAAATCGAAGCCTCCATTGGTTGAAATTCTCATGGGCTCTTGCTCACTGAGATTTTGTGTGGTCCATAAAAATGAAAAAAAAAAAAAAAAAAAATCAGATTTTGAAAAGCTTTAGCAAATGAGAAAGAAAACATTATCAGATTTGGAGGCTACTGACATGCCCTTGGATGGCTTGTATTTCTTTGAGGTGAGAGGTCCCCTTGGCTGACATAAAGTTTGGGGATGTATTAGTAAAACTAGGATTCTTGAGAGAGAGCTTTCCATCACTGGTTTCCTCTGCAGGGCAGGCCCTTGTCATGAGCAGAGGATGTGGACACACGAATCCCAACCCTGGGATTGAACCCAGGTCTCCTGCACTGCACGTGGATTCTTTATCGTCAGAGCCACCAGGGAAGTCCTCCTAGTGAGGTTAGATAATATTGACTTCTGATCCAAGGGAGGCCTCTTGTTCCAGTCCCCAGGTCCCCCCTAATGACGACTATGGAGGTGGTCAGTGGCTGTGGAGGTGACAGTTCACCTGGGAACGTGGAGGAGCCATCAGATATCCTCTGTACTTCCTGCTCTCAGGCTCATGCTCCGTGGCTCAGTCGAGTCCGACTCTTTGCAACCCTGTGAACTGTAGCCCTCCAGACTCCTCTGTCCCTGGAATTCTCCAGGCAAGAATACTGGAGTGGGTTGCCATTTCCTTCTCCAGGGGATCTACCCACCTGAAATCTTTCTGCAGCAACAAAATATCAGCCAGCAGACATCTCTGCCCCAAATTACTAGTGCGTGTGTCCTTTGTTTATGTGATCTACTGGTTCTCAACTGGTGGTGATGTTGTAACGCCCACCCCACCCCTGCTCCCCATTTGGCATTCTCTGGAGACTCTTTGGGTTATGACCACGTCGGGTAGTGCTACTGGTGTCTAGTGGGTAGCAGCTGGGGATGCTGCTGAACAGCCTACAAAGCCCAACAAAGAATTATCCAGCCCAGGTTGAGAAACCCTGATGTAGACAAAGAAAATGGATCTTCCTGCTGTCTTTTCACTGCCTTGAAATTGGTGACATTGTCCTGACATTCAAAGGCATAAAGGTTGGGACTTCCCTGGAGGTCCAGTGGTTAAGACTCTGCACTCTCAATGCAGGGGAGCCTGGGTTCCACCCCTGGTCAGGGAACTAAATCCAGCATGCCACAACTAAGACTCAGTACAACCAGATGAAAATAAATAATTTAAAAGTTTAGAAAATGCATAAAGATTGACTCTCAGTAGTGTTTTGGGATTATTCATGACCCAGGGTGGAGAAGGCAATGGCAACCCACTCCAGTACTCTTGCCTGGAAAATCCCATGGATGGAGGAGCCTGGTAGGCTGCAGTCCATGGAGTCACTAAGAGTTGGACACGACTTAAGTGACTTAACAGCAGCAGCATGACCCAGGGTACCTCTAGTGATATGAGGAATACTTTGTGGTTTCTGTGGTTTAGTCACTCAGTTGTGTCCGATCCTTTGTGACACCATGGACTGTAGGCTGCCAGGCTCCTCTGTCTGGGATTTCCCAGACAAGAACACTGGAGTGGATGGCCATTTCCTCCTCCAGGGACTCTTCCTGACCCAGGGATCAGACCTGGGTCTCCTGTGTTGCAAGTGAATTCTTTACCGACTGAACCACCGGGGATATTATCAGGGAATATCATAGTGAAGTGAAGTCGCTCAGTCATGTCCGACTCTTTGCAACCCCATGGCCTGTAGCTTACCAGGCTTCTTGGTCCATGGGATTTTCCAGGCAAGAATACTGGAGTGGGTTACCATTTCCTTCTCCCAGGGAATATTATAGGGAAAGTCAAAAGCAGATGTGTGAACACAGGGGGTCCAAATGAAGGAAATCACTTTTATTCACCAAACAGAGATAGCTTGCACTCAGTGAATAATGATTTTTAATTTTTTTAATAAAATTTAAAATGTTTGCATGGAGTATTCAAAATGTTTTCTTTCCCATTCTCTCCAGTGGTCCTTCCTACAACCTAACGGAAAAACAATTGATTCTCTGGTGCACGTTTGTAGTAAAACATGAATTCTCTATAGCCCTTGCAGACTCAAACCTGGGTTTTCTAGCCTCTGTTTGCACTCTTTTTGTCGTGTCAGGCTGCCTGTAGCTATGAGGCAGATCTATGAGTAAACTCTAGAAGTGGGTCTGGGCCAGCCACTCTTCTTTCTTCTTTTCCTATTGCATGGGGCCCCCTTATCCTACCAACATTGGCTCTGTTATTGTCAGTGAATAACAGGCACGAAGTGATGCAGAACTTTTGTCTCTTAAGCCTTATCTTTCCAAGAAATATGAACAAATTTGCTCCATGTCAAGGGGGTTTGAGCCTGCTGGCCAGTGCAACGCTTGTAGTAATTATCCTTAAAGCTTTATAGAGCCAAGGCAACTTGGGAGGAGATGGGTTTGTACTGGAGACACAGGTTTGATCCCTGGGTCGGTAAGATCCCCTGGAGAAGAAAGTGGCAACCCACTCCAGTATTCTTGCCTGGGAAATCCCATGGACAGAGGAGACAGATGGGCTACAGTCCACGGGATCACAAAGAGTCAGACACAACTGAGCAACAAACCACCACCAACAAACAAGTGAGTTCACTCACTCCTTCTCACCTGAAGGGAATCCCTCCCTCCCTGGCTGAGGCGGCAAGGGCCCTTCTAGGGCCGAATCCTGTCCCTCTTTGCCTTCCTCTTTTTCCTGACCCAGTCAAAACCTGACCAGTGATACTTAAAGAGCTAATGTCTTTTTCCTGCTTCTGTTAAGAACCATCTGTTTTCCAGGGAGCAGAATGTGAGAGAGAATTGAGCATCTCTTACACTGATTTAGTGGACATCAGTGATGATTGCTATAGTTCAATAAGCCCTCACTCTGAATCAGGCACTGTGCTAAGGGTTTTACATTAATCCAACCCAGTAATTCTTGCCTGGGAAATCCCATGGACAGAGGAGACAGATGGGCTACAGTCCACGGGATCACAAAGAGTCAGACACAACTGAGCAACAAACCACCACCAACAAACAAGTGAGTTCACTCACTCCTCACCTGAAGGGAATCCCTCCCTCCCTGGCTGAGGCGGCAAGGGCCCTTCTAGGGCCGAATCCTGCCCCTCTTTGCCTTCCTCTTTTTCCTGACCCAGTCAAAACCTGACCAGTGATACTTAAAGAGCTAATGTCTTTTTCCTGCTTCTGTTAAGAACCATCTGTTTTCCAGGGAGCAGAATGTGAGAGAGAATTGAGCATCTCTTACACTGATTTAGTGGACATCAGTGATGATTGCTATAGTTCAATAAGCCCTCACTCTGAATCAGGCACTGTGCTAAGGGTTTTACATTAATCCAACCCAGTGGGGTAGGTGTGACTACGCCCATTTCAAACATAAGGAAACCAAGTTGGAGGGAAGTTAAATGACTTAACCTCGGGTCATACAATCCTAAGCATTAGACCTAGGATTCCTACTTGGGTACCTAAATCCAAAGCCCCTATTATCACCACTTGAGAAAAAAATTTTTATATATTTATTTCTTTATTTGGCTGCTCCAGGTTTTAGTTGCGGTATGTGGAAGTTGGAGGGAAGTTAAATGACTTAACCTCGGGTCATACAATCCTAAGCATTAGACCTAGGATTCCTACTTGGGTACCTAAATCCAAAGTCCCTATTATCACCACTTGAGAAAAAAATTTTTATATATTTATTTCTTTATTTGGCTGCTCCAGGTTTTAGTTGCGGTATGTGGAATCTAGTTCCCTGATCGGGAATGGAACCATCCCCCTGCATTGGAAGCACGGAGTCTTAACCATTGGACCGCCAGGGAATTCCTGAGAAAAGTGTTTTTTTAATGAGATATTTTCAGAAAAAGCCAGCACTCATTTGTTACAAAATGGTCACCCATGGGAATGATGTTCCCTTCTTACTGATAAGTGTTGTTGTTCAGTCACTAAGTCAGATGTCTGACTCTTTGAGACCCCATGGATTATAGTACACCAGGCTCCCCTGTCCTTCACTGTCTGCCAGAGTTTGCTCAAACCCATGTCCGTTGAGTTGGTGATGTCATCCAACCTATCTCATCCTCGGTCGTCCCCTTCTCCTCCTGCCTTCAATCTTTCCCTGCATCAATGTCTTTTCCAATGAGTCAGCTCTTTGTATCAGGTGGTCAAAGTATTGGAGCTTCAGCATCAGTCCTTCCAATGAATATTCAGGATTGATTTCCTTTAGGATGGACTGGTTTGATCTCCTTGCAGTCCAAGGGACTCTCAAGAGTCTTCTCCAGTACTACAGTTCGAAAGCATCAATTCTTTGGCACTCAGTCTTCTTTATGGTCCAATTCTCACATCCATACAGGACTACTGGAAAAACCATTGCTTTGACTCTACGGACCTTTAACTGATCTGAAAGATGGAGCAGGGCCCAGTTGCTACAGTGACTTCAGGACACACAGCAATGCTGCTGAGAACACAAAGCATCATTAATACCTTACACACAGGGGTATTTCTTTGACATGTATTCTAAAGTGACTGTTTTGTGACCAACTGAACAATGAACAATAAGCTAATTCTGTACTATAGTCTTTCCAGGTAGACAAAATAAATTAGCATTTAATGAGGGTAAAGTGAATATGGAATTCTCTTTCTCTAAAAAAAAATAATCCATGAAAATGTCACATGAACTAATTTAGACAATGACTAAAAGATGCCTAAACCGTCCTGACTAAAAAGTGAAAAATAGTCACTTGTTTGATTTCCAGAATGCCAAGCTCTGTGTTTTGTTTTGTTTTTTCTCTTTCACACTGACATCATTTTTCTAGGACATGGTCTAGGCACGGCATTATGGAGACCAATGCAGGAGACATTAGAGACACAGTTTTGATCCCTGGGTCAGGAAGATCCCCTGGAGGACGGCATGGGAACCCACTCCAGTATTCCTGCCTGGAGAATCCCGTGGACAGAGGAGCCTGGCGGCTACAGTCCATGGGGTCAGACACGACTGAAGTTACTTAGCACACACACATGCATGCTGCTCACCCCAGGAATCTGTAATGCTGGTTCCAATAAGAGCGTGTATTTTCAGGGAAGGTGTGAGTGAGAAAAATGGCAGGTTTGTGATTTAGTTTGCTTATCTGTGGGAAGAGAAAGGGTTTCCTTCCCCCTGGAATTATCAGGCGTGCTTAGTCCCTCTTTGGGGCTTAAAGGACCCCTTGAACCGCCTGCCACAGTCATGTCTGCCGGGGCCTTCACAATCGTCCTTCTCTGTCTTTTCTCCCTACTAGGCTGAGGATGCCTTGAGGTTAGGGGTCTTATCTTTCCATCTCTGTGTTCCCCACATCCAGCACAGAGCCTTGCCCACAAGGGTGCTTAATACACACCAGGAAAACTAGTAAAAAGGGTATTTTACCAGAAAAAGCCTGCATGTCCATCAATTGCGGACTTAAGTTATACAACTGCCACTCGGTGGAATTCTTTGTGTTATAATAAATGGGAGGATCCTCTTGATGTTTGTAAAGGCGCATACCAAGGATATTATTTTGGGAAAGAAATTTTGTATGTATGTTGGGGTTTTCTGGTGGCTCAAATGGTAGAGAATCTGCCTGCAATGCAGGAGACCCGGGTTCAATCCCTGGGTCAGGAAGATCCCCTGGAGAAGAAAATGGCAACCCACCCCAGTATTCTTGCCTGGAGAACCCCATGGACAGAGGAACCTGGTGGACTACAGTACATGGGGTCGAAGACTCAGACACGGCTGAAGGACTAACACTTTCACTTTGCATGCACAAACAATTTTTAGAAAGCTATCATGATAGGCAGTCTTAAAACATTTTTTTTTTTTAATTTCTTCAGTTGGCTGTGTTGGGTCTTTGTTGTAGCACGCAGTACCTTCACTGGGTCGTAGGAGACCCTTCACTGCTGTGCACAGGCTCTCTAGCTGTGACTGGACCGAGCGCTCAGGCTTCAGTGGTTGTGGCGCACAGGCTTAGTTGCTCTGCGGCATGTGGGATCTGACCAGGGACTGAACTCATAGCCCCTGCATTGCAAGATGGACTCTTAACCACTGGACCACCAGGCAAGTCCCACGATAGACAGTCTTTAAGATGGCCATTAAAGATCCCCTACCCTCCTGGTGTTTACACTCTTGTGTAGCCTCCACCCCTCGAGAGTGGGTTGGCCTTTGTGACTTGCTTCTAGTGAACGGAATATGGCACAAGTGATGGGATATCACTTACGAAATTAGGTTATGAAGTGACCGGCTTCTTGGGTGTGATCTCAGATCTCTCACACTGGATGGAGCTAGCTGCCATGTCCTGAGGCAATCCAGTGAGGAAGTCCATGTGCTGAGAAATTGAGGGGGGGCCCTTGGCCGTGAGAAACAGATGCTCAGTCCAATAGTCTGTGAGGCACTGAGACCCACCAGCCGCCATGTGAATATACTTGGAGACACACCCTCTCCAAGTCCAGTGTTCAGTTGAGACTGCAGCCCTGGGCGACATCAGAGAGACACCCAGCTAAGCCAAACCCTGATTCTAGGTCCACAGAAACAGTGAGATAATAAATGTTTGTTCTTTTAAGCCACTAGGTTTTAGGGCTATTTGTTCTGTAGAAACAGAAAATGAATACAGACAGGTAATTCACTGTAAACAGTGGTCACCCTTGGAGAAGAAGGCCGACATTTGGGGGCAAAGACAGAAAAGTAGCACTGCCACGTCCTAGCTGGGGATCCTGGGAAAGTTATTCAACTTCTCTGGGCCTCACTTTTTTAAAATTAATTTTTATTGGAGTGTAGTTGCTTCATAATGTTGTGTTATGTGCCTCATTTACGAAATTAAGATAATAATGGTACTTCAAAAGGTTACTCTGAAAAGCATTGAGGATAATGCATGGCTTGTGATATGTTACCCTCTATCTATCTATCAGTCCTTATGCTATCATTATTTTTTCGTTTAATATCCTCATGACCTTTGAACTTTTTTTACTATGTGATTATATCACTTTCATAGGTTGAAAATAAGTTGAAGAATTTAGACTTGGATGCGTGAGCGATGTTAGTCAATTTTGTCTGGGCCTGATCTTCTACATCTGAACGTTTTAGTGAAAGAAAGTGTTAGTTGTACAGCTGTGTCCGACTCTTTTTGACCCCATGGACTGTAGCCTGCCAGACTCCTCTGGCCATGGGATTTCCCAGGCAAGTATTTTGGAGTGGGTAGCCTTTCCCTTCTCTAGGGGATCTTCCCAACCCAGGGACTGAATCTGGGTCTCCTGCATTGCAGGCAGATTCTACCATCTGATCTACCATCTGAGCCACCAGGGAAGCCCCTGAACATTTTGATGCACAACATATCTTTAAAGTGATACAATGATACTGTTTTATTTCATAGAGGAGACATTACACTTTTCAAAATGCTTTCATATGAATCAACTCATAGCCACCCCGTGAATTAGTGAATAATATGGCTTTCATTATTATCCTCATTTTATAGCCTGAGAAACTGAGCTTGAATACGTTGCCCAACAGGGCGTCTTTGGTGAAGTGGAGACTGGAGATTTCTGGAAAGCCAGTTCTCTCTAAACATGCCCTGTGCAGATACACAGAAGACTCTTGCTTTTATGGAACAGCCCAGAGTCACTCCAATGAGTTATGAGTAAATTTAATAGACTGCTTGCTGAAAATATCCATACCTACCACCCATGGATTTAGAGACCAGTAAAACGTACTTCTCATTAAAAATCATGATGATATTGCCTTAATATTCCTTCAATGACTCAGAAAGCACTTCAACACCAGTGAATTGTACAGCAAGAAAATAATCACTTAAAATCTCTTGATAAAAGGGACCATGACATTTGGGCTTACTTATCACAGTAACACTTTTATGGTATACCTCCTAGATCCAATCAGTCATCCACTCTTCCTAATCAGGAAATCCCGTGGTTCTCTTACCTCTGCTTTTGCTCTGAGCCTTTGGGAAAATCACTATACATCCTCCATTTCCAGTTTTCTCAGCATATTAATCCCTATATGAGAGGAACCTGGAAAACATATGAGGTAGATATTTCAGGGTCTATCCCTTTGGAATTCTTCATCAGTACAATTGGGATGAGGTCTGGAAAACTGCAGTTTAAGAAGTTCTTTCCATTCCTTCTCTTCTCTGGTGGCTCAGTGGTAAAGAATATGCTTACTGATGCAGGAGACTTAGGTTCGATCCCTGGGTCAGGTAGATCCCCTGGAGAAGGGAATGGCAACCCACTCCAGTATTCTTGCCTGGGAAATCCCACAGACAGAGGAGCCTGGCAGGCTATAGTCCATGGGGGTCACAAAAGAGTCGGACACAACTTAGTGACTAAATGACAATTCCTTCAATAGGGGATGGTTAGTTAAAGATAAAAATACTAGACCTTAGACAACACTGCAGAGTGCTATTATAAAGAATTAAGCAGATTGATTTGTGTTGATATTGATAATATGTATTCTTCAGGGGAAATCGTTAAGGTGCATTAGAGTATATATAGTATGCCATGCTATTCATTTGTATTAAAATTGTATATGGAGACTTAATACAAGTATAATTGTATATTCATAAAATTGACCTCTGGGGAGGGAGACTGGTGGTCAGGAGTCTGGGGCTGGAGAGAGACTTGTATCTTTTTGTAGCATTTGGATCTTTTAGAAAAAAATTAGGTGTTACCTATTCAAAAACATTTTCTGTAGTTGTTAATGATGTGTCCCTGTTGGTTCATTGAGTGTAACATATTTTGTGTTGATGGTGGAGGAGGCTGTGTGTGTGTGCCATGTGTAGCGGGGTGGGCGGGGGGTGTGGGGAGAGATGGGAACTCTACTTTCTTCCCAATGTTGGTGTGAACATTGGTGTAACAATTCTCTAAAAATAAGTTCTATTAATGAAAACAAATATTTTTAAAGTGCTAGGCATGGTAGACCCATGTCTGAATTGATGGATTGATGGGCTGACAAAGTAAAAGCTCCCTTTGAGATTGTGATGTGTAGCTAGGTTTGGGAATCACTGGACCGGCTGAGTATAAAGCCCCTTCCACCAATGGTTCCAGGTGAACCGGAAAGTAGAAGGGAAGTTTGCAAAAGCAGGTTGGATACAGGCTGTGGAGAGCCTGGAAAATGGGAATGTGGGTTTGGTGTGTCTTGCAGGCATCAGGGGACGTGGTTTCCAGTAGTGTTCGCTTCCTTTTTTTAAAGTATGCATTTATTTACTTATCTATTTATTTTGGCTGTGACGCAGCGACCTTCTTAAGTTGCAGGGAGCAGGAGCTGCTCTCGAGTTGTGGTGCACAGGCTTCTCAGTGTGGTGGCTTCCCTTGTTGCAGAGCACAAGCTCTAGAGTCTGTGGGCTTCAATAGCTGTGGCACACGGGCTTCAGTTGCTCCATGGCATATGGAATCTTTCCAGCCCAGGAATTGAACC
The DNA here is from genome assembly GCA_006410635.1 of Cephalophus harveyi. NCBI lineage: Eukaryota > Metazoa > Chordata > Mammalia > Artiodactyla > Bovidae > Cephalophus > Cephalophus harveyi. The sequence goes on from SJYT01012351.1 coordinate 210,027, forward strand.
TGTGTCCCCTGCATTGGCAGGTAGATTTTTAACCACTGGACCAGCAGGGAAATCCCATAGTGTTTTCTGAGAACCGTGAGCCAGATGTGCTGGGAAAACTCCAGGACAGGTTGGAATGGGGAGCCCAGTGGAGAGCCAGGAGGTAGGTGGTGAGGCTCTAAGTAGCAGAGCATCCGGGATGATGAGAGAAGAGGAGAGAGCTGTGAAAAAGTATTAGGCTGAGTCATGTGAAATTGCTGATATTGGACCATTATTTCATGCATTCAACCTAATAGAATCAACAGTGTGATGGGGCAAAGGACATTTCTGGTGAGGCTGAGCAGTGTGATTTGGGGATTTAAGCCTCAGTGGCTAGAAAACTGTCATGAAAAATAGAGGAATGAGGATGTTTGAGGTGATGACTAAATGGAGTGTCATGGAATTTTAGTGCAAGCTTAGAGTAAGCTTTTGCTTACTATTTCCTGACTATATCTTGTGCTTTTACATATTTATGCCTTTGTCTGAACCATTCCTCTGCCTAGGAAAGGTGCTGATATATATATATAATCCAAGCAGCAGCCTGCTAAAAAAGAAACATGAAAGATCTAAGCATCTACCTGGAGTGTAGTTCATGAACTCACTGGGGTGGAGGAAGACTACGGAAAATTTGGAAGGCAGAGAGAAGCATGTACATTTGACAGGATTTGGAAGGAAACTTGGAATGGAGCAGCACCCCAAGGAACATGATATTTTAAGAAGATGAGGTTGCTGGTGGTAGGCAGGGTTGAGTACCCACAAAAAAAGATCAGTGACCCAAGATGAGGCGGTGAGCTCCCCACCCCAGGGAGATAGCAGCTGGACTCAGAGGGAGGGAATGAAATGAGGTGATTAGAGAATCTTGGCACAAGAAGGGAGTTTAAATCATGTATATACGCTATTAATGGGCTTCCCAGGTGGCTCAGTGGTAAGGAGTCCACCTGCCAATGCAGGAGACACAGGAGACTTGGGTTCGATCCCTGGGTAGGGAAGATATCTGGAGTAGGAAATGGCAACCCACTCCAGTATTCTTGCCTGGGAAATCCCAAGGACAGGGGAGCCTGGCAGGCTACAGTCCACAGGGCTGCAAGGAGTTCAACACGACTTAGTGACTAAACAATAGAAAGCTAGTGAGAATCTCCTGTATCGCACAGGGAGCTCTACTCAGTGTTGGGTGGTGACCAAAATGGGAAGGGGGTTCAGAAAGGAGGGGATGTATGTGTACGTATAGCTGATCCACTTTGGTGTATAGCAGAAACTAGCATAACACTAAGCTTAGGCGGCTGCGGCTGGTGCACTAAGCGCGGCCAAGAGGAGCTACCTCACGTCCGAGGTCAAGGGCAGTGGCCTAGAGTGCCAGGCTGCAATGGCACAGGAATGGCCGAGAGGAGCCACCCCGCGTCCGAGGCCAGGGGCGGCAGCTGGGAGGAGCAACCCCATGCCTGAGGCCAGGGGCGGCGGCCGGGAGGAGCAACCCCACGTCCAAGGAGTGGTTGCTGCCTGGGGAGCCATCCCACGTTGAAGGTCAGGAAGGGCGGCGGTGAGGAGATACTCCTCGTCCAAGGTAAGGAGCAGTGGCTGCGCTTTGCTGGAGCAGCTGTGAAGAGATACCCCACGCCCAAGGTAAGAGAAACCCAAGTAAGATGGTAAGTGTTGCAAGAGGGCATCAGAGGGCAGACACACTGAAACCATACTCACAGAAAACTAGTCAATCCAATCACACTAGGACCACAGCCTTGTTTAACTCAATGAAACTAAGCCATGCCCGTGGGGCAACCCAGGGCGGGCGGGTCATGGTGGAGGGGTCTGACAGAATGTGGTCCACTGGAGAAGGGAATGGCAAACCACTTCAGTATTCTTGCCTTGAGAACCCCATGAACAGTATGAAAAGGCAAAATGATAGGATACTGAAAGAGGAACTCCCCAGGTCAGTAGGTGCCCAATATGCTACTGGAGATCAGTGGAGAAATAACTCCAGAAAGAA
>SJYT01012351.1:212804-240925 GCA_006410635.1 Cephalophus harveyi
CAGACTTTATTTTTTTGAGCTCCAAAATCGCTGCAGATGGTGACTGCAGCCTTGAAATTAAAAGACGCTTACTCTTTGGAAGAAAAGTTATGACCAACCTAGATAGTATATTCAAAAGCAGAGACAATACTTTGCCGACTAAGGTCTATCTAGTCAAGGCTATGGTTTTTCCAGTAGTCATGTATGGTTGTGAGAGTTGGACTGTGAAGAAAGCTGAGCACTGAAGAACTGATGCTTTTGAACTGTGGTGTTGGAGAAGACTCTTGAGAGTCCCTTGGACTGCAAGGAGATCCAACCAGTCCTTTCTGAAGATCAGCCCTGGGATTTCTTTGGAAGGAGTGATGTTAAAGCTGAAACTCCAGTACTTTGGCCACCTCATGCAAAGAGTTGACTCATTGGAAAAGACTTTGATGCTGGGAGGGATCGGGGGCAGGAAGAGAAGGGGACAACAGAGGATGAGATGGCTGGATGGCATCACTGACTCTATGAAGGTGAATCTGAGTGAACTCCGGGAGTTGGTGATGGACAGGGAGGCCTGGCGTTCTGCGATTCATGGGGTTGCAAAGAGTGGGACACAACTGAGCGACTGAACTGAACTGAGCACAACATTGTAAAGCAACTATTCTCCAATAAGAAATTTTTTTAATTGAAAAAAGGAATTAAATAAGTTAACCAATTCCACAATTTTATGCTACATGATAGTGATATAATTATTATTTTTTTGCTAAAAATGAATCAGTTCAGTTCAGTTCAGTCGCTCAGTTGTGTCTGACTCTTTGCGACCCCATGAATCGCAGCACGCTAGGCCTCCCTGTTCATCACCATCTCCCGGAGTTCACTCAGACTCATGTCCATCGAGTCAGTGATGCCATCCAGCCATCTCATCCTCGGTCGTCCCCTTCTCCTCCTGCCCCCAATCCCTCCCAGCATCAGAGTCTTTTCCAATGAGTCAACTTTTCGCATGAGGTGGCCAAAGTACTGGAGTTTCAGCTTTAGCATCATTCCTTCCAAAGAAATCCCAGGGTTGATCTCCTTCAGAATGGACTGGTTGAAATGAAATCTAATTCAAACAGCACCTCCACCAATGCTGGAGCCACCATTTTCTTGAAGAGTTTTGAGAAGTCATCATTTTTTTCCCCTTCCAGTTTTACTAAGATATAATTGATCTACAGCACTGTATAAATTTAAGGTGTATGGCACAGTGATTTGACATATATATCATGAAATTATTATCACAATAGGTTTGTTAACATGCATCATCTCACAGAGATACAACCTTAAAGAAATAGACCTGTTTTCCTTGGTATGCAAACTCATGATTTAGTCTCTTAACAACTTCTGTAGATAGCATAGAGCAGTGTTAATTATCTTTACCATGTTGTATGTTATCTCCTTGGTACTTATTTATTTTATAACTGTTTTATCCAATTTCCACTCCCCCCACCTGCCTCGTCTGGAAATGATAGATATGATCACTTTTTCTAGGAGTTTGTTTTTGGAGTGTAATTGACCTACAAAACCATGTTAGTTCCTGGTATACAGCATAGTGTTGCAGTATTTCTATATGTTTCAGAATGATAAGTCTAGTTGTCATCTGTTACCAAACAAAGATGTTACACAATTATTGACTGTATTCCCCACACTGTACATTTCATACTGTAACTCAATTATTTTGTAACTGAAAGTTGATATCTTTTTTTTAAAAAATAATTTCATTTATTTATTTATTTGGCCGTGCTGGGTCTTCATGGCTGTGTGGGCTTTTTTTCTACTTGCAGCGAGCAGTTGTGGGTGTGCAGGCTTCTCATTGTGGGGGCTTCTCTCTTGTTGCTGAGCGTGGGCTCTAGAGCTTGTGAGCTCCAGTAATTGTGGCCCACAGGGTTAGTTGCTCTGTGGCATGTGGAATCTTCCTGGACCAGGGATTGAACCCATGTCTCCTACATTGGCATATGGGTTCTTTATCACTGAAAGTTTATGCCTCTTAATCCCCCTCCCCTGTTTCTCCGCTCCCCCCCACCTTGTCCCCTCTGGCAACTGCCTGTTTGTTCTCTGAATCTGTGACTCTGTTTTGTTATCTTCACTCTTTTTTTTTTTAGATACCACATATAAGTAAAATCACACGGTATTTGTCCTTCTCTGTCTGGAACCTCATCACCCTTTTGCCTTTGGGCCGGTCTGACTGTGAGAAAGCTGGTCCTTGTCCAGAATCTAAAGCTGAAACTCCACCCAGCAGCCTTCACGTAGTGAACTAAGTTACGCTAACCTTTTTCCTGACGGCTCACCAGTGACATGAAAGACACCGTGAGACTCGAATCTTCTCTCTTCCATGCTGTGTAGCTCCAGGGCTTTCACCTTTCTGTAAACGATGTGCTTTGTTCACCCTGCGGTCCGGTAGCGCGTGACTGGACACTGGTCCTCAGGTGTGCTCGCGCAGCAGCGGGGCCTGGGCACTGTCTCCATTCACGTCCCCTTCACCTTCAGCGTTCACCTCCTTGCTGGCTTAGTCATGCTGGCCCATGCCGACTGGTCCTACACAAACCCTGGAGCGTGCACCACACTTGCTGCCAGGTGTGTGACAAGATCTGGTGAGTGACTGGACGTGCAGGTTAGTGAGGACTGGACTGGCTCTCCAAGCAGGGGCTCTGCCATGAACACTGGCTGTGGGCCAGCTGAAGAAGGCATCTGTAGGGTCCACATCTTTTGCCAAATTCCTAAGGGGACTCATTGGAGAGGAGTAGAAAAGGGTTTCCCAGGTGGCGCTAGTGGTAAAAATGCCGCCTCCCAGTGAGGAGACATAAGAGATGCAGGTTCAGTCCCTGGATCAGGAAGATCCCCTGGAGGAGGGCATGGCAACCCACTCCAGTATTCTTGCCTGGAGAATCCCACGGACAGAGGAGCCTGGTGAGCTACAGTCCATGGTGTCTCAAAGAGTCAGACATGACAAGTCTAGATGTTGTTTGACCAACATGCCCTTCTTTGTTTATGTTTAACTTTAAAAAGATGGAGCACGAAATGGCAACCCACTCCAGTATTCTTGAGAATTCCATGGACAGAGGAACCTGATGGGCTATAGTGCAGGGTGTCACAGAGTTGGACACGACTGAGTGACTGACACAACTTTAAAAAGAAACAGTGGTGAAAATATACTTAACACAAGCTTATCATTTTAACCACTTTTTTTTTTTTTTTTAAATAGCTGCATAGTCCCAAATTTGACAACCCAAAATATGTCCGAACATTGCCCAGTACCACTGGGGGAAATATCATCTGTGCTGGAGAACCCCTGTCTTCACCTTATCCTTTAGATCATACTCTAAAGGTAGAGAAAATTAACTTCATCTGGGAGTTTAAGCTGACTGCCTTGGGCTTCTATTTACCTGATAGGGTCTTTCTCAAAGTTTACTGTGTGTAAGAATCACCTGGGGGAATGTCTAAAATACAGATGCTTGATTTTTTCTCCAACAAATACTTGGTGCAATAGGTCTGGGTTAGAAGCTAAGAATCTGACTTTTAAAATGACAATATATTTTTGTATCGATAGCTTATTTATTTTATCTATAGTAAATTGTACCTCAATCCCTTCCCCCATCTTGCCTCTCCCTACTCCTCCTTCCACTGGTAACCATGAGTTTGTTCTTAGTATCTGTGAGTCTGTCTCTGCTTTGTTATATGTATTTATCTGTTTTTATTTTTATTTTTTAATTCCAAGTTTAAGTGATAACATCCTTGTCATTCTCTATTTCACTAACCATAAATACCCTCTCGGTCCATCTACTGTTGCAAATGTCAAAATTTCATTCTTTTTTATGGAGGAATAATGATTCCATTGTGTATGTATACACACACATATCATATCTTCTTTTGGAGTGTACAATTCAGTGGCATTAAATACATTTACCTCGTTGTGCTAGCCCCTCAGGCTCCTCTGTCCTTGGGATTCTCCAGGCAAGAATACTGGAGTGGGGAGCCAATTTCTTCTCCAGGGGATCTTCCTGACCCAGAGATTGAACCCAGGTCTCCTGCTCAGCAGGCACATTATTTACTGCTGAGCCACTAGGGAAGCCCCCAGAACCTTTCCATCATCTCAAAGTGAAACTCTGTACTCAAGAAACAATAAATAACTCTCCATTACTTCCCTCTCCCCGGGTCCTGGCAACCACCATTCTACCTTCTGCCTCTATGAATTTGACTGTGTATTCTAAATCACCGCCCTCTTATTATATTCCTGTTTATCACAGACTTCCTTCCCACCAGGGAAGATGGATAGCTGGTCCAGGGAAAAGGAGGTTTTATACATGAGTCTAGTAATATTCTGACTGTGTTAAGAAGTCAGACCCTCACCTCTACCCACAGGCTCGCCTGAGAGTCAGGTAAGGACTTGGTGTGGTCTCCACCTGTTGAGGATGATTTCAAATAAGAGAAAAAACTGCTCTTCAATGGGAAAATTGGAGATCAGGGTTTGTATACAACTTGGAACAATTTGTGCTAGGTTTATCTTGATTATGTATATTAAAGAGTCTGTTTCCATATCCTTAGGCAAATGATGCATTTGGAAGCAAAGACAGGACAGGCATATAAAGGAGAAGTGAATATCCAGAGAGAGCTCAGTGTGCTTGCTTATTTCAAAATGATGCGTGTGTGTGTGTGTAGCTCAAGAAAGTTTTCCAGCCTTCTCATGGGTATGTTTTTTTAAAAATATTTGATTTATTTTAAAAATATTTATTTTAGTTTCAAGAGGGAGGGGACATATGTCTATTTATGGCTGATTCATGTTGTTGTAAGGCAGAAACTAACACAACAATATAAAGCAATTATCCTCCAATTAAAAATAAATTTTAAAAATATTTATTTTAATGAGATCGTACTACACATGATAAAATTGAATTCTACCTTTTTCCTTAAAAATATTCCATAGACATTATTCTATACCAATTAATGCAGATATGCATCATCATTTTAGTGCCTTCAAATACTTTTTAAAGTTAAACTTTTTATTTTGTGTTGAAGTGTTGTGATAGTTTCAGGTACACAGCAAACTGACCCAGCCATACATGCACCCATTCTCTCATGGCTGTGGTTTTTATGTAATTGTTTTAACCAATGAATATACCATTTTCAGAGATTATCTGAAAATCCCCATTGCTACTTTATACACATATTGATACTAATAGGTGACAGGGATATGATTTCTGTTTATAGGGTTGATTACATTTCTGAGAGTTCATTTATTTAATCTTTTTAAAAATTGTTTAGAAATTCTACAACAATTAAAATTAAATATCTGTCATTGATTTTGAATTTACTGCAGTAACTAAAAGGGTTTTTTGAAGAATCTTGTGTTTCCAAGGCTTTATGACACAAAAGTTGAAGATTTATAAGAAGTAGAGAAATATAGCTTTTAAAACTTGGGCTCTGTCTGAGGCACTTTATTGTAAGAATCACAGTGTAATCTGTAAGCAGGTTTACAAATAATACTACATATATAATAGCAAAGTAAGCAGTAAGGCACATAAAGGGAATATATTTGACCCCCAGACTCACTAAATGTTCAATCTGAGAAGTAAAAAAATGCTAACTGTATTTAAAATGACATGTCGAAATAAAGAATCACAATAGTTTAGCAGCAATGGCACCCCACTCTAGTACTCTTGCCTGGAAAATCCCATGGACGGAGGAGCCTGGTAGGCTGCAGTCCATGGGGTCGTGAAGAGTCACACACGACTGAGCAACTTCACTTTCACTTTTCACTTTCATGCATTGGAGAAGGAAATGGCAACCCACTCCAGTGTTCTTACCTGGAGAATCCCAGGGATGGGGGAGCCTGGTGGGCTGCCGTCTATGGGGTCGCACAGAGTCGGACACGACTGAAGTGACTTAGCAGCAGCAGCAGCAGTCACCATTAGAATTTGCTGAACTGTGTATCTTACACAGGATTCAGCTTATGTGTAATTAAATATCTAAGACCAACATTTGTTCCTAGGAAGCTTTTAAGAACCATTTGTCATTAGTAGCAGTGTTTCAAATCTTTTGTTTGTATGAGCGTGTACATCAATGTGTTATTGTCATTAAAGTTTAATTTCAAGAGCTCAGTCTTCATTCATATACATTTAGAACTAAGTGCCATCTAGATTCCAGCACTTTCACTCCAAAGAAGAGATCAAAATGAATGAAAACCTCCAATCTATATTTTCCATTTGGGGGAGAAAGAGCACCTCAAATTTCACTCAAGCATTTATGAAAAGTTTGGGACTGAGTACCTTGTGGATGGTGGGAATTTGAATTTACTGTCTAAGTATCTTGCCCTTTGCTTCATAAAGTTGGGGCTGCCAGGTAACTTACTATAAGGGAGTGAAGAATAATCTAGGCCTCCACTTTCTTGGTGGAACCAGGCTATATATTAAATTTAGAAAACTGAATGAAGTCCTTTCTGGAGCAGACCATTTGCTGCTGCTGCTGCTAAGTCACTTCAGTCGTGTCCGACTCTGTGCAACCCCAGAGATGGCAGCCAACCAGGCTCTTCCGTCCCTGGGGTTCTCCAGGCAAGAACGCTGGAGCGGGTTGCCATTTTCTTCTCCAATGCATGAAAGTGAAAGTGAAAGTGAAGTCGCTCAGTCGTGTGCGACTCTTTGCGACCCCATGGACTGCAGCCTACCAGGCTCCTCCGTACATGGGATTTTCCAGGCAAAAGTACTGGAGTTGGTGCAATTGCCTTCTCTGGCAAACCATTTAATCCTTCCTTAATGGTTAGAAAGACTGATGCTGTAGCTGAAGCTCTAAAACTTTGACCACCTGATGCAAAGAGCTGACTTGTTAGTAAAGACCCTGATGCTGATGCTGATCCTGGGAAAAATTGAGGACAGGAGAAGGGGATGACAGAGGATGAAATGGTTGGATGGCATCACCAACTCAATGGACATGAGTTTGGGTGAACTCCGGGAGTTGGTGATGGACGGGGAGGCCTGGCGTGCTGTGGTTCATGGGGTTGCAAGGAGTTGGACACAACTGAGCAAGTGAACTGAACTGAACTGAAGAGAAGTGGGCAACATAGGAAGAGATGGTTGGATGGCATCATCGACTCGATGGACATGAGTTTGAGCATACTCAAGGAGGTGGTCAAGGACAGGGAAGCCTGGCATGTTGCAGTTCATAGGGTCATGAAGAGTCAGGCACAACTTAGTAACTGAATAACAACAAATGGTTAGAATATTGGAACTCCTGCTTCCAAAGGAATCTTCAAAATGAATCCATCAATCTTAGAAAGCGTCTCAAGATAGAGACAGACACAGGCAGGATTTAGAGCCCGGGACAGTCAGAATGCGAAACCATGTTATTGTCTGGCCCTATCTTATTGACTCAAAACTGTGATAGGACTGTGGCCACAGGCAGTCTGTACACAAGTTGATGCTTTTCCAAAAGCAATGGGCTCCCCCATGAGTGGGAGGAACTCAACTCTTGGCTTTTGTTAAGAGCTCTGAAAAATCTCTCTGGTGGTTCAGTTCTTAATGGCTCATTAAGTTTAAATACAATTTACTGATTATCCCCACAGCTCACTGAACAGTCATCTTATGTCAGAGGGTTTTTTTTTTTTTTTCCAAATGTTGGATTAGATCAGATGACGGTTGAGGTCATAGGTAGGGTGAGTGTGGGGGAGGCAGCGGAGATGGGGGGTTGTGTGGCCGTATCATATAGGCAGGCATCTTGTTTCAAATAAGTTGTTTGTGGGGGCTGACTAGACACCACACTGAGGGGCTGAAGCAACGGGAATTTATTGTCTTTCAGTTCTGGGAGGTGTGAAGTCAGAGAGCAAGGTGTCAGAGGTGTTGGTTTCTTCTGAGGACTCTGAGCAAAGCCTCTCTTGTTGGTCCCTTTGATTTGTAGACAGCAGGGAGAAATATCAACAACTTGAGAGGTGCAGATGATGCCACCCTAATGGCAGAAAGCGAAGAGAAACTAAAGAGCCTCTTGATGGAGGTGAAAGAGGAGAGTGAAAAGGCTGGCTTAAAACTCAACATTCAAAAAATTAAGATCATGGCATCCAGCCCCATCACTCCATGGCAAATTGTTGTTGTTCAGTCACTCAGTTGTGTCAATCTGTTTTCGACCCCGTGGACTGCAACACACCAGGCTTCCCTCTCCTTTACCATCTCCCGGACTTTGCTCAAACTCCTGTCTATGAAGTCAATGATGTCATCCAACCATCTCATCTTCTTTTGCCCCCTTCTCTTTCTGCCCTTGATCCTTCCCAGCATCAGGGTCTTTCCCAGTGAATCAGTTATTTGCATCAGGTGGCCAAAGTACAGGAGTTTCAGCTTCAGCATCAGTCCTTCCAATGAATAGTCAGCATTGATTTCCTTTAGGATTGACTGGTTTGATGAAACCAGTATCTGTATACACTCTACATATCTATCTATTTTCAAATCTCATTTGAAAATGAGGACCTCAGTCATGCTAGATTCAGGTCCACCTTCAGGACCTCATTTTTCCTTGATTACTTCTGTAAGGACCCTATCTCCACATTAGGTCACATTCTGAGCTCCTGGAGACCAGGACCATAACATATTGTTTTCCAGAGGATATAAATCAATCCATAACACTTTCTATAGTGGCTTAAGCAGGATTTGAGTGGATTTACATATAGGCAGTCCCAGAGTAAGCAGTTCAGCACTCATTTGGTGGCTCAGAGCCACAACCAGAATCACAGCTCTTTCTGTCTTTCTGCTTTGTCATCTGTTATGCACTTAATGCCTCGGGGTAAAAAAATAGCTGCTCCAGCCCCAGGTCTCTTATCTGTGGTTCCAACATGAAAAAGCTGGGGTGAAAGGGCAAAGGAGACTACAAAGAGGCATGTTCCTGCTACACCTTGGCCTTTTCATTCAGGGTCTACCTCTCACTGGCCAGAACTGTTCATGTGGTTGGGAAATCAAATATTTTAGCTGGACATAACGTTACCTTGATGGAATCTACATTTTTCATGAGGGCATGCATGCACAGTTGTGTTCAACTCTTTGTGACTACGTGAACTCCTCTGTCCTCTTCCACCAGGCTCTGTCCGTGGGACTCTCCAGGCAAGAACACTGGAATGGTTTACCATTTCCTCCTCTAGGAGATCTTCCTGACTCAGGGATCGAACCTGAGTCTCCTGCTTGGTAGGCAGATTCTTTACCACTGAGCCACCTGTGAAGCCCACATCTGAGGTTACCAGCTATGAAATCTATAGCAATTAGGTAGCCACCTTGTGCCAGGGGATGTGCCCACACTGCAGTGGAGATGAGGTCCTCCTTGCTGATCTCACAGTGAGTCATCCAGTTCCAACAGGAATTCCAGGATGAAGGAAGTCATCAGGGATGACTGAACTGCCTGGGGTTTACTGGGGTTTAGGAATCTCTTCTTGGGCTTCACAGGTGGCATTAGTTGTTAAAAAAAAAAAATCTGCCAATGCAGGAGACGTAAGAGACCCACTCTGGAGTCCTGGGTCAGGAAGCTCCCCTGGAGGAGGGCATGGCAACCCATGCCCTCCTAGAATTCTTGCCTGGAGAATTCCATGGACAGAGGAGCCTAGTGGGCTACAGTCTACTGCTGCTGCTGCTAAGTCACTTCAGTCGTGTCCGACTCTGTGCGACCCCACAGACGGCAGCCCATTGGGCTCCGCCATCCCTCGGATTCTCCAGGCAATGGGGTTGCAAAGATTCAGACATGACTAAAGCAACTTCATATGTATACATGTCAATCCCAATCTCCCAATTCATCCCACCCCTCCTTCCCTTCTTGGTATCCATATGTTTGTTCTCTATGTCTGTGTTTCTATTCCTGTTTTGCAAAGATCATTTGTACCATTTTTCTAGATGCCACCTATGTGCTAATATACATTTTTTTTTCTGACTTATTTGACTCTGTATGACAGTCTCTAGGTCCATCCTTGTCTCTGCAGATGACACAATTTCATCCCTTTTCTATGGTTGAGTAATACTGTATGTATGTACCACATCTTTATGCAGTCACGTTTTTCTTATTGAAAAAAGTTTGCCTAATTTGAGAACATGGAGTTTCTTGTTCCACACTGGAATCCTGCCATGGTTCACTGTTTGTACATCTTTCCTAGCCCCACATCCCTGTTGCCCTGTGTGGTCCCCCTTCCCTTTCTCCATCCTCTCCTTTTCGCGTGGCTCCTCCCAATGCTCCTCTTTGACCCTTGTTTTTCTCTTTTCCTTTCACTCTCCCAGTTGCTTCCCTTCCCTCTTCCTTTGCCCTTCCTGACAGATACCCCGCACTTTCTGCTGCAGCCCTGCCACCCTAACATTCCACAGTCACACACACAAACTTTCACAAACTCTTCTTCCCTTTGAGTTCCCTGAGCCCTGCTTTGGACTGAGGAATTGCCTTCTGACTTCAAAGATTTCAGACCCAGCAGATGTCAATTATTTGACTCCCCTCTAAGGGGTTAATCTGGATGCAAGAACTTTGACTTGAGAGGCAAATATGTAGAGAAAGGCAATTTCATTACTTTCAAGTCTATAGATAACCTACTGAAACATGATCAAGAGGGAAAAGCGAAAACCTCTGTATCAGGAAATCTTGTGAAAGCCTTAACAGAAAGAAAAGATCCATCCTCCTTCCTTAAATATATTTGCGGATGTAAAATGGCTTACCTTCAAAGAGGCCAATATTTCTTCTACTTAAACTAGAACGTGGCTAAGGAAAATCACATTCTCTATTGAGATAAAACTGCATTTTGAAAGTTTAGTTAAGAAAATAAATTCCAGGTCCCAGTGGACAGCTTCATCCAACAGTCAACAAACAAATATTGGGGTTGGGATGAACCAGGAGACTGGGATTGACATATATACACTATTTGGTGTGTGTGTGTGTGTGTGTGTGTGTGAAGTCACTGAGTTGTGTTCGACTCTTTGCAAGCCTATTGACTGTAGCCAGCCAGGCTCTTCTGTCCATGGGATTCTCCAAGCGAGAATACTGAAGTGGGCTGCCATGCCCTCCTCCAAGAGATCTTCCTAACCCAGGGATCAAACCCACGTCTCTTACATCTCCTGCACTGGCAGGCAGGTTCTTTGCCACTAGTGCCCCCTAAGTGTGTTAGTCACTCAATTGTGCCCAACTCTTTGCAACCCCATGGACTGTAGCCCACCAGGCTCCTCTGTAATGGGATTTTCCAGACAAGGATACTGGAGTGGGTTGCCATTTCCTTCTCCTTGCCCCCTGGGAAGCCCATATACTATTAATACTATGTATAAAACAGGTAACTAATGAGAACCTAATGTATAGTACAGAGAACTCTACCCCAAACTGTGTGTGACTTAAATGGGAAGGAAACTCAAAAAAGAGGGGATATATGTAAATGTATAGCTGGTTCACTTTACTGTAGAGAGAAATGCCAATAGACACTAATTTAAAAAAAGAAGGCAATGACAAATATTTGCACTTCTGCTTGATTAAAAAAGCCAAATGTTGGAATTAAAAACAAACTGATAAGTACTCTACAAACCCAAAATGCACAAAATGGGCCACAACATCTTCAAACAAGTTATGTTTTATTTAAGTTGAATACAATTTTGTCATTAGATATTACTATTATTAGTCTGTTTGAAATCACACACTAACTGAATATTCCCCAACTAATATGCCTTCAGAACTTGAAATGAAGAAAGAGTTAGCCCCTGGGGTGGGAGAGGGACAAAGTTGTTGAGATTTCATAGACTGCCAGGCTGGAGAGAACCTCACAGATCCCCTGAGACCAAAACCCATAGGGCAAAGTTTCTCAACCTCCCCACCACTGACATTTGAGTGCAGGTAACCTTTGTTGAGGGAGCAGTCCTGTGCTTCTTAGCTGTTTACTCGAGTGCCTGACCTCTGCCCTTCACCACCTCTACCAGCAGAATCCCTCCACCCTCATGTGACAATCAAGCATGTCTTCAGGGCTTCCCTGGCGGCTCAGCGGTAAAGCATCTGCCCACCAATGAAGGAGACTCGGGTTTGATCTCTGGTCCGGGAAGATCCCACATGCCACAGAACAACGAAGCCCATGCATCACAACTGCCAAGCCTGTGCTCTAGAGCTGCGGAACCGCAACTACTGAGTCCATTTGCTGCAGCTACTGAAGCCTGTGCACCCTAGAGCATGTGCTCTGCAACAGTGAGAAACCCAGGCACCGCAACTAGAGAAGCCTGTGCAGCAATGAAGCCCCAGCACAGCCAAAAATAAATAAATAAAATTGTAAAAAAAGAATGTCTTCAGGTTATTACCAAATATTCCTTGGCAGGAGTGTCAAATTGCCTCTGCTTGAGAATTTGCCTTATGTTATAGACAAGCAGAAATGGCAACCCACTCCAGTGTTCTTGCCCGGAGAATCCCAAGGACGGTGAAGCCTAGTGGGCTGCCATCTGTGGGGTCGCACAGAGTCGGACACGACTGAAACGACTTAGCAGCAGCATAGCGGGGTCCAGAGACCTCATGGGGATTTCTACTATGGAAGAGAAAGAATATTCTTGGCTGGATCCTCCAAATGGAGAATCTACCCAGGAAAAGGGCAGTGAAGGAGAAGTCTTTACCGAGGTTAACAAACTGAACTGTGAGGCATCAGAGAATCAGTGGAGGACCCTAAAGGAGGGGGGCATTGAATGGGAGGCAGGGACCACGTCTTTAACCCCTTGAGGGTCTCCTTCCTCCATGCAGAGTCTTTGAGCTTACAGGAGAAGGCAGTGTCCTCCAATAGGCAAAACTAACTCCGGACCCCTGGACAGTTCCATGGGGATCCTTGGAGACAAGATAGAATCTGAACTAGCAGAGCTTGTTCCTGAGATGTAGGAGAAAGAAAGGCCCCAGGCGGTGACCTCGGCTGGAGTAGCTGGTTACTATTAGTGGCTTCTGCTGCTTGGCTTGCTGCCAAGAGATAAGAGAAGGCAAAGAAAGAAACATGTCCAGTCCTGTAAGAGCAGTTGGGTGAGCACAGACAGCAGCTGCATAGGCTGGAAAAACAGCTGGACAGCCTGCAAAAAACAGGAGCCTTGGCAGAAGGACAAGGAACCCCCTGCTCCTAAGATGAGACTGAGGATAAAAAGATCTTCAACTTAGGAAGAGAAATCAACCAAGTGGGATGTTTTGGCCTCTTTTTCCAAGGCTCCGAAGCAGGGACCTTTGAACTGGCCACACATCTCCCCTCCCACTCTGGGTGGCCCAGCAGGACCGGCCCCGGGAGCAGGTGTTCTGGGAAGAGTCTCAGAATAGCTGACCTTAGAGAGACACCCACGCCCAAGAGCAGAGAGTGGAAGCAGGCCCTAATCAGGAAAGGGGAGTTCAGCACCCTAGCAGGAGCCTCACTATTAACGTGAGAGAAATTTCTGTAGGTAATGGGTGGATGGAAGAGGTTCTAGGAATGTCAGCTGTTGAGTGTAGGGGGCTGACCTTTGACCTAGGGAAACAGTTCTCCGAAATGTGAAGAAACCAGAGCAGCTGCCAGGCTGCGAGGAAATCTCATGGGCAGGAGATATGAGTTGACTTCTCTTCTTCTAAGAAACACCATCATCCCCTTTCTCTCCATCATCCCCGACCAGAGCAGAGAAAACAGGTATCCCGAGATCCTTGCAAAGAACTGAGGATAGCGTGATTCAGGAAGACATGCATATTCAGAATCCAAGGCTATTTGGCCTGAAGGGGGCTGTAGTTTTTTTTTTTTTTAATTAAAATCCCTCACCCATACCTCCAGGGGGGGAAAATCTATTACCATTCTAATCTCCGACTGTTGCCCAACGTGCTGAGAAGGGGCCCTCCCTGACTCTGTTTTCGCAAGGGATTGTGCTAGAAGGGACCAAAACACTCCTGGGAGGAAAATCCCCCAGGATGAAGTCTGGGCAGAGAGGCTGTGTGAGTCATCATGTCCTCACAGTCCAGCAGCAGGCCTGGCAGAGAGAAGGCATCAGCATATGTCTGTAGATTGATCTGATGAATTAGATAATGAATGGGAGGAGGTGAATGCCTGTTGGCTGGGCTGCATCCATGTACTCTCTGCTGGCCTCCAGCGGCTGTGGGCTCCTCTCTCACAGGGAAACCAGAGGCTGGGAGGGAGGCTGACTGCCATAATGCTTTGCTACTAGCTCCAATTCTGATCCTTCTCTGGACGCCGAGACAAAGAGAGACCCAGGGTGTGCTGTGTGCTTAGTCGCTCAGTTGCGTCCGACTCTGGGGAGGAGCATAAAGACGAATGCCAGGACCAGAGGCGTGTGGGTGTTGGGTTCAGTCTGTCTTTGGAAAAGTCAGGGGAAAGGGTGCTGAGCAGGAGCAAAGAGGGAGTCTCTTCCCATGGACGTTGGCTCTATGACATCATCCCTTCTGGGTTCTGCTCTCAGCGGTCTTCCCTGGATTGCCCCACTGGGAATCCCCAGGAGCTCTATGGACTGGGAGTACTTCTAATGGCTTTGGGCCTTGAATCAGTCATATTCAGGCTTCTGTTTTCATTTGGGATGGCTTGATCAGTTTAGAGATGTGATGTCTAGAACAAAACAAGCAGACTTGTTTCCAAGGTGGGGGGAAGGTTGCTCAGTTGAGTCCTACTCTTAGTGACCATCACAGATTATAGCCCACCAGGCTCCTGTTTTCATGAATTCTCCAGGCAAGAATACTGCAGTGGGTTGCCATTCCCTTCTCTATCGGATCTTCCCAGAGATCAAACCTGGGTCTCCCGCATTGCAGGCAGATTCTTTACCATCCAAGCCACCAGGAAAGCCCAAGGTGGGGGTTGGGGAGGAGCATACATTAGGAATTTGGTAGTAACTATATGTAAAGTAGATAAACAAAGACTTGCTGTATCGTACAGGGAACTATTGGAATAACCTATATGGGAAAAGAATCTGAAAAAGAATATAAATATATATGACATGTGTGCTAAGTCACTTCAGTCGTGTCTGACTCTTTGCAACGCTATGGACTGTAGCCCACCAGGCTCCTCTGTCCAGATGTATGTAACTGAATCAGTTATACTTTTCTGTATACCTGAAACTAACACACACTGTAAATAAACTATACTTCAATTAAAAAATATTTTTAAAAAGAGAGACTATGTGTTTGAAAAAAAAAAAAAAAACAAAAACCACAAAACCCTACCTCTCCCCTCACACACACATGCCAAACAAGGACCAGGGGAGAGGGGAGGACCACGGGAGAGGGGAGGTTGTGAAGGACCAGGGAAGAGGGGAGGTTGGTGGGTCCTGGGGCACGGGGACCTTCAGAGAACTTAGAGGAAGGAAGAAGGACATGTGTCCTTTTCAGGAAGCTCCAGCCTAGGGGCGTGGGCAAAGGATGCCCAGGTTACAGTTGGCAGATGTGCTAGGATGCTCTGGAGCTTGCAATATCCATTGTGCATGATACAGGCCTGAGGAATTGAATCTGTAGAGGCTCAGGAAAACCATCTTGGATGATACAGGGTTTCTAATGAAGTTGGAAGGGGTGGGAGGAGGGAAATTGTAGTCCAGTCATCTGCCTTCAGCTGAGTCTGAACTTGCCATGACAGTCCTGCTTGTGTGAGAGAAGAGAGCTGGGAGACGCCTGGGTATCCCTGAGGATCAGGCAGGAGCATCCTAATACCCAGAAGTACAGGGAGGGTCCCTGGTGTTTCTAGGATGGGCAGAGGTTGGAAACCAGAACCCTCTGGTGAGCATTTAGCCAGAGCATCATTTTCTCCCAGTGAAAACTGGCCCCCATTAAAACGATTGCTTCCATCTTCCCTCCTGATAAAAGGCCTAGGACATAGCATGTGCTTCTTTCCTTCTTTTGGAAAGAAGACGGTTAGCAAATAACACACTGGATATTACAGAGACGCTTCCACTGACATCCATGGTCCCAAGCAGATTTCATATCCTGTCTAGTCCACTCATTTCCATACAGTATACACTCAGTGTATATTTGAGGCAAAAGTACTTTAAACAGTCCATCATTTGGCTCTTTCTATATCTGGAAACCAGAAGAGAATGCTAAATTAAAATTTGGGAACTGGGTGTATGTGGCAGGGATAGCCGATAACCATATATTAATAGATTTTCTCTTCTTTCTGAGAATACAGTTAGATTACAATTCCCAGCCTCCTTCGCAATGAATGTGGTCATGTGTTTGAGTTCTAGCCAGTGAAATGTGAGCTCAGGAGACTTGCCCAATACTCAGGCCTCCCACACATTTTTCTTGACCTTCTGCATCAACCTTGGAGATGGTAGCTGTTGATACAAGATGGAAGGATTCTGGGTTCCTGAATTTTCACTGAGAGAGCAGAGCTTGCTAATCAGAAATGCCTATTTTGGATTAATGTGATTCAGAAATAAGCTAATATTCTCTTATGCCCTGAGCTTTTGTGGTTTATCTGCTGTGTTGCAGCTGGGTGACTTATTTAGTTCAGAAATTGGTACCCAGTATCTTGGAGTGAGGTGATGCTGTAACAAAAACCTACAATATATGTCCTTGGCTTACTTTTTTTGGTAAAATATTTCTTTCTTTCTTTTTTTTAATTGGAGTATATTAATAGTTCCTTTACACTACAGTGTCAGTTTCTGCTCTACAGCAAACTGAATCAGTTACACGTATATCCCATCTTTTTTGGATTTCCTTCCCATTTAGGTCACCACAGAGCACCAGCAGAATTCCCTGTGCTATACAGTAGGTTCTCTTTAGTTATGTTTTTTACACATAGTATCATATCAATAGTGTGTATATGTCAATCCTAGTCCCCAATTCATCCCACCCCTTTTTTCCCCCTTGGTGTTCATATGTTTGTTCTCAATGTCTGTGTCTCTGTTTCTGCTTTGCAAATAAGATCATCTATATCACTTTTCTTAGGTCTTAATCACATAGCAGGAAAATGGCTATCTGATGACGGAAAGACAGAGGCCCACATGAGGCAGTGACAAACATTCAGTGAAGCTGTTAACACTGTTAATTTATGTGTGATTTATTTTAATTAAAAAAATTTTACTTATTTATATTTTTGGCTACACATGTGGAATCTTAGTTTCTCCACCAGGGATCAAACCTGTGCCCCCTGCATTGGAAGCTCAGACATGCAACCTCTGGACCACCAGGGAAGTTCCACCACTGATAATTTTAAAAACAAGGTCCCTGTCTGATGAAACTGTGGCTTTAGGGACAACGTGTTTCTCTGACTTTTTGCTTTGAAAGCACTTTAGGTCTTCTTGTTCAGGATAAGGACTTTTTAAACACGCACAAACATCACTCAAGGTCCAACCATGAGGAGAATTATTTAAATCCCTTCAGACTAATTTCCCCTACCCTTAACAGGAGGATAAACACTCTATCACAGGCTACTTAGGAAGATTAAATGAAATAACAATATGCAATGTGCCTGGGTGGAGGGCAAGACCCATAATAACAGTTGCTCAATAAATACTAGTTTCAGAATCATCTGTCCTAGATAAGACATGCATGGTGCTTGCTACATGGATGAAAATGGATATAACACAATCCCATCAAGAACACTCTGGAACCGGAAATAGAAAGTTGAGAGTTCATTTCACTTCCCCCACACATCCTCCTCCGTCTGTCCCTTTGTTCTGACCCAGGCATGGAGGGGAACTCCCACGGCAGTGTCCCTTTGGCCAGATCCATTGCCCAGACACTTCTCACTCATGTTTTCTGCTGCTTTCCCCTCTTGCTCTTATCTTCCTTTTTCTTTCTCTGGGGTGCCACCTCTCCTTTCCCCCACGTGGTTCCCATCCTCTTTTGACACACTGTCATCCCGCATTTGTCCCCTTCTGTACTTCCTGCCTGTGCTTCCCGGCCACCCTCCCATCTCCCAAGTGCTCTGTATGTCATGTGGACCCCCGTTGGCTTTTGTGACACAGCACTCCTTTGCCTTGATGGAACAAGTCAGTCTGAAACAGGGGCAGCCGACTATGTTTACAGACATGCAGTTTTCTTTTTCACACACATACATAAAGTGCTATAAAGCAGCTATAAAGCATCGCTGACTCTATGGACTTGAGTTTAAGCAAACTCTGGGAGATAGTGAAAGACAGGGAAGCCTGGCATGCTGTAGTCCATGGGATTTAGCGACTTAACAACAACAACAATAAAGTGCTGACTGTGCAGTTGATAAAAAAGGAGAAATTGGTTTAGAATGATTAACTCTTCTAAGAGCTTAACAAAAATCTGATTCACAGCATTTAGTTATCATCAATCCTGCTGTAGAAAGCCACCTTTTACAAAGAGGTCTGTGGTCTTTTAGTTCACCCATAGTGGAGCTTAGAAAAATCTTATAATCATCAATAAAAGTAAAATCTCATTTTGATCATTCTCCAAAGCGACTATTTCTAAATTCTGTTACACATGATAATTAAGATAGCAGCTAGACAGTAGTAATAATAGCCAGCATGGACAGAAGAGGAAGGTGAATGACACAGAGTCCTTGTCCTCCACAGCTCATGGTCTGTTTTATAAATCTGGTTCCAATTAAGTTTAATTAGCGGAGCATCTTAATGTCATACTTTACAGTCTGTATAGATAAAATACTGTTTTATCCTGTTTGTTTTGTAATTCAGGGAGGACAAATAATAAGTAAAGTAGGCCATTTTCAGTTCCTTATTCTGCTATTAAGTAGCCATTAGCTTCCAATTTTCTTCTTTCTCTCTTTCATCTCTCAGCTCATTCCAATTCTGGGTAAAATGGTAGCTTTATCATGTATATATCTTTATCTTGTTCAGTGGCTCAGTCGTTTCTGACTCCTTGCGAACCCACCGTCTGCAGCATGCCAGGCTTCCCTGTCTTTCACTATCTCCCAGAGTTTGCTCAAACTCATGTCCATTGAGTTGATGATGCCATTCAACCATCTCGTCTGTCGCCCCCTTCTCCTCCTGACCTCAATCTTTCCCAGCATCAGGGTCTTTTTCAATGAGTTGGCTCTTCTTATCAGGTGCCAGATATTGGCGCTTCAGCTTCCGCATCAGTCCTTCCAATGAATATTCAGGACTGATTTCCTTTACGATTGACTATCTATATTAATTTATAGTAATATAGTATATATATAAAGTTATTTAATATAGAATTACTTTACATATACTTTTCAACCCTGGGACTTCTTTGGAAGGAAAGATGCTAAAGCTGAAACTCCAGTACTTTGGCCACCTCATGCGAAGAGTTGACTCATTGGAAAAGACGGTGATGCTGGGAGGGATTGGGGGCAGGAGGAGAAGGGGACGACCGAGGATGAGATGGCTGGATGGCATCACGGACTCGAAGGATGTGAGTCTGAGTGAACTCCGAGAGATGGTGATGAACAGGCAGGCCTGGCGTGCTGCGATTCATGGGGTCGCAGAGTCGGACACGACTGAACGACTGAACTGAACTGAACTATCATGTATGAATAGTATATATATGAAATTACTTTCTCCATTTTGCTCCATATCCATCCATTCCAATTGAAAATCAAAAAAAGATCTTAAACACGGGAAATTCTGTCTCAGAAAAGAGGCCACCCACAGGCGATAGTCTGGAGAAATCTACCCAGTTCTGTCAAGAGTGGACCAGAAGGAAGGAAGGAAGGAAGGAACTAATCTCTCGCCTGTAGCTTCCTTTCCAGAGAAACTGTTGTGGTGAAGAAGGCAAGGAAACACACCCTGGTTTGGAAAACAGAAGGACAGGGCAGAAGAGGAACGCCACCCCTGGAATCCGTTTTCCTGCCGGATTCCCAGTGGTTGAGAGCCGCTGAGTAGTACACGGCTGCACCAATCAGAGTGCGAGCTGCCACTGGGGGGTGGAGCCAGAGAAGAGCTGTATCTGTGATGAAAGTAGTAAAGTCGCTCAGTCGTGTCCGACTCTTTGCGACCCCGTGGACTGTAACCTACAAGGCTTCTCTGTCCATGGGATTCTCCAGGCAAGAATACTGGAGTGGATTGCCATTTCCTTCTCCAGGGGCTCTTCTCGACCCAGGGATCGAACCCCGGTCTCCCGCATTGGGGGCAGATGCTTTAACCTCTGAGCCACCAGGGAATACTCAGCGGCATCACCTCTAAAGACAGCTGGGCCCCTCAGTGGAAGTTTACTGTGGGCTAGATTGCCAGCTCCTTGAGCGCAGTGCCAGTTTCCCTCACCGTGTCCTCTGTGCCTGTTGTCATAGATGGTTGTTCAGGTGCTCAGTCATGTCCAATTCTTTGGGATCCCATGGACTGCAGCATGCCAAGCTTCCCTGTCGTTCTCTATCTCCCAGAGTTCACTCAAACTCACGTCCACTGAATCGGTGATGCCATCCAACCATCTCATCCTCTGTTGCCTCCTTCTCCTTCTAACCTCAATCTTTCCTAGCATCAGGGTCTTTTCCAATGAGTCAGCTCTTCGCATCAGGAGGCCAAAGTATTTGGGTCAAAAGCCTCTAATTCAGAGAAGAGTGATGCAGAGGAGTACGTTTGGGTGAGTTCTGTTTGCACTGAATTTGAGGAATCATGGAATGTGGAGGTGAACATACCTAGTGAGCAGCTGGGTGTAGAAATTAGAGCAGAATGTCAAACAGAATATGCTGATTTAGGAGATATCAGCACACAGAATTTTTTTTTTTTTTATCTTGACAACATCCCCAGAGAAATGTAAAATTTGAAGGTCAGTTTGGCAAAGTGAGAGCCTAAGAGACACTAATATTAAGGGGTGGTGTATTAGTTTTCTGTGGCTTCCATACATATCACAAAACTGGCTTAAAGCAGCACAACATAAGTACATATACTGCAGAGATTAAAATGTAATAAGATACTATTATGGGCAACTCTGTGTCCCATTTTTTTTTCAATTTATTTTTTTATATAAGAGTAATTGCTTTACAGAATTTTGTTGTTTTTTGTCAAACCTCAACATGAATCAGCCATAGGTACACATATATCCCCTCCCTTTTGAACCTTCCTCCCATCTCCCCATCCCACCCCTCAGATTGATACAGAGCCCCTGTTTGAGTTTCCTGAGCCATACAGCAAATTCCTGTTGGCTATCTATTTTACATATGGTAATATAAGTTTCCATGTTACTCTTTCCACACATCTCAGTCTCTCCTCCCCTCTCCTCGTGTCCATAAGTCTATTCTCTATGTTTATTTCTCCATTGCTGCCCTGTAAATAAATTCCTTCAGTACCATTTTTCTAGATTCTGTATATATGTGTTAGAATATGATATTTATCTTTCTCTTTCTGACTTACTTCATCATAGGTTCTAGGTTCATCCATCTCATCAGACCTGACTAAAATGCATCCCTGGCTGAGTAATATTCCATTGTGTATATGTACCACAACTTCTTATGATGCTGGGAGGGATTGGGGGCAGGAGGAGAAGGGGACGACCGAGGATGAGATGGCTGGATGGCATCACGGACTCGAAGGATGTGAGTCTGAGTGAACTCCGAGAGATGGTGATGAACAGGCAGGCCTGGCGTGCTGCGATTCATGGGGTCGCAGAGTCGGACACGACTGAACGACTGAACTGAACTGAACTATCATGTATGAATAGTATATATATGAAATTACTTTCTCCATTTTGCTCCATATCCATCCATTCCAATTGAAAATCAAAAAAAGATCTTAAACACGGGAAATTCTGTCTCAGAAAAGAGGCCACCCACAGGCGATAGTCTGGAGAAATCTACCCAGTTCTGTCAAGAGTGGACCAGAAGGAAGGAAGGAAGGAAGGAACTAATCTCTGGCCTGTAGCTTCCTTTCCAGAGAAACTGTTGTGGTGAAGAAGGCAAGGAAACAACACCCTGGTTTGGAAAACAGAAGGACAGGGCAGAAGAGGAACGCCACCCCTGGAATCCGTTTTCCTGCCGGATTCCCAGTGGTTGAGAGCCGCTGAGTAGTACACGGCTGCACCAATCAGAGTGCGAGCTGCCACTGGGGGGTGGAGCCAGAGAAGAGCTGTATCTGTGATGAAAGTAGTAAAGTCGCTCAGTCGTGTCCGACTCTTTGCGACCCCGTGGACTGTAACCTACAAGGCTTCTCTGTCCATGGGATTCTCCAGGCAAGAATACTGGAGTGGATTGCCATTTCCTTCTCCAGGGGCTCTTCTCGACCCAGGGATCGAACCCCGGTCTCCCGCATTGGGGGCAGATGCTTTAACCTCTGAGCCACCAGGGAATACTCAGCGGCATCACCTCTAAAGACAGCTGGGCCCCTCAGTGGAAGTTTACTGTGGGCTAGATTGCCAGCTCCTTGAGCGCAGTGCCAGTTTCCCTCACCGTGTCCTCTGTGCCTGTTGTCATAGATGGTTGTTCAGGTGCTCAGTCATGTCCAATTCTTTGGGATCCCATGGACTGCAGCATGCCAAGCTTCCCTGTCGTTCTCTATCTCCCAGAGTTCACTCAAACTCACGTCCACTGAATCGGTGATGCCATCCAACCATCTCATCCTCTGTTGCCTCCTTCTCCTTCTAACCTCAATCTTTCCTAGCATCAGGGTCTTTTCCAATGAGTCAGCTCTTCGCATCAGGAGGCCAAAGTATTTGGGTCAAAAGCCTCTAATTCAGAGAAGAGTGATGCAGAGGAGTACGTTTGGGTGAGTTCTGTTTGCACTGAATTTGAGGAATCATGGAATGTGGAGGTGAACATACCTAGTGAGCAGCTGGGTGTAGAAATTAGAGCAGAATGTCAAACAGAATATGCTGATTTAGGAGATATCAGCACACAGAATTTTTTTTTTTTTATCTTGACAACATCCCCAGAGAAATGTAAAATTTGAAGGTCAGTTTGGCAAAGTGAGAGCCTAAGAGACACTAATATTAAGGGGTGGTGTATTAGTTTTCTGTGGCTTCCATACATATCACAAAACTGGCTTAAAGCAGCACAACATAAGTACATATACTGCAGAGATTAAAATGTAATAAGATACTATTATGGGCAACTCTGTGTCCCATTTTTTTTTCAATTTATTTTTTTATATAAGAGTAATTGCTTTACAGAATTTTGTTGTTTTTTGTCAAACCTCAACATGAATCAGCCATAGGTACACATATATCCCCTCCCTTTTGAACCTTCCTCCCATCTCCCCATCCCACCCCTCAGATTGATACAGAGCCCCTGTTTGAGTTTCCTGAGCCATACAGCAAATTCCTGTTGGCTATCTATTTTACATATGGTAATATAAGTTTCCATGTTACTCTTTCCACACATCTCAGTCTCTCCTCCCCTCTCCTCGTGTCCATAAGTCTATTCTCTATGTTTATTTCTCCATTGCTGCCCTGTAAATAAATTCCTTCAGTACCATTTTTCTAGATTCTGTATATATGTGTTAGAATATGATATTTATCTTTCTCTTTCTGACTTACTTCATCATAGGTTCTAGGTTCATCCATCTCATCAGACCTGACTAAAATGCATCCCTGGCTGAGTAATATTCCATTGTGTATATGTACCACAACTTCTTTATCATTCATCTATCGATGGACATCTAGGTTGCTTCCATGTTCTAGCTATTGTAAATAGTGCTGCAAAGAACAATGGGATACATGTGTCTTTTTCAACCCTGATTTCCTCAAGGTAGTTTTTTTTTTTTTTTGAGCTGCATGAGCTGTTTGTATTATTGTTTTGTATTGCTGTTTGTATTGTATGTCTCTAAGTAATGTCAGACTTTATTGAGACGCTATGGACTGTAACCCATCAGGCTCTTCTGTCCGTGGCATTTTTCAGGCAAAATACTGGAGTGGGTTGCCATTTCCTTCTTCAGGGTATCTTCCCAACCAAAGGATCAAGCCCATGTCTCCTGCATCTTCTACATTGACAGGGGGATTCTTTACCACTGAACCACCTGGAACTCTGAGATGTTTGTATATCTTAGAGGTTAATCCCTTATTGGTGGCTCACTTGCAAATATTTTCCCTCATTCTGAGGGTTGTCTTTTTGTCTTGTTTATGGTTTCCTTGGCTATGTAAAAACATTTAAGTTTAATTAGGTCCCACTTATTTATTTTTGTTTTTATTTTCATTTCATTGACTCTAGGTGAGTCAAAAATGGATCTTGCTGTAATTTATGTCAAAGAATGTTCTGCCTATATTTTCTTCTATGAGTTTTATAGTGTCTGGTCTTACATTTAGGTCTTTAATCTATTTTGAATTTATTTTTATGTATGGTGTGAGGAAGTATTCTGATTTCATTCTGTGCCCCACTTTAAAACATGGATAAAATGCACAATTTTCTAGAAAAATATAACTTATCAAATTGACCCAAGAAATATGCAAAATGTAAATTGTCCTACAAACCATTAAAGAAAGAAATCAATAGTTAAAAACTTTTCCCGAACTGAGTACTTAAAGTCTAAAGACTTTAAAGTTGGGATCTAACAAACAGTTAAGTGTAAGTTAAGGAACATACTTTTCTAGTCTCACATAAATATTTCATAAAATAGGGGAAAAGGGGAATTTTCTGTTACTTGCTTAATAAAGCAAGCATAACATTGATATCAAAGTCAGACAAAGACAATAAGAAGGGAAACTTCCGGCCAGTTTCAAACATGGACTTCTGAACAAAAAGTTAGCAAGTTGAATCCAGCCATGTGTAGAGGTAACAGTATATCATAGCCAAACTGGATTTATCCCAGGAATGTAAGAAGAGTTTAATTTAGAAAATCTATTCATGCATTCTTTTATATTTATTGATTAAAGCAGAAAACCATATGATCATTACAATAAATGCAGGGCAAACATGTAAAAAAAATTAAGCATTCATTCAGGGTAAAATTTTTTTTTTAAGCTTTAAAAAAACTTTTAAAGTCTTTTATTGAGTTTGTTACAATATTGCTTCTGTTTTATGTTTCATTTTTTTTTGGCCCCAAGTCATGTGGGATCTTAGCTCCCAGACCAGGGTTTGAACCCATACCCTCTGCCCTGGAAGGGGAGTCTTAACCACTGGACAACCAAGGAAGTTCTATTCATGGTAAATTTGTAATGAACTAGGAATAGAAGGGAACTTTCTTAACCTGTTAAAGTTTACCTACAAAAAAATCTACTGCAAAGATGAATAAGACATAACCTCTGCCCTCAAAGGGTTCAAAATGGGAAGGAGATGAACACAGAAACAGTGTATGAATCACATAATCACCCTTGTAAGTCATCCTAACAGAGAAGAAAATAAGAGTCACATAATTAAATCAGTCATTACATTCTAATTTCTTTTTATATAATATTGCTCAAACATTCCCTTTTCTATTACCTAACCATATAATCTTCCTGTTTCATTGCACTATTTTATCTGTAAATAGATCCTACAAGAGAGTTTTAAATGCTCTGTTAAAAATCAATAGTGTGAGTAGGTCACTTACCTAGTGTACATGAAGTTTTAACTCAGAGTAAAGGCAATTCTGGAGACATTTTGATATAATTTTAAAATAATATTTTAATTGGTAATCACTTTTTTATTTTTTAGACTTTTAACTTTATAGTGGAGTATAGCTGATTAACAATGTTATGATAGTTTTAGGTGGACAGCAAAAGAACTCAGCCATACACATACAGGTGTCCATTCTCCCCCAAACTCCTCTCCCATCCAGGCTGCCACATAACATTGAGCAGAGTTCCTGTGCTGTACAGTAGGTCCTTGTTGGTTATCCTTTTTCAAAAAATTATTTTTAATTAATTAATTAATTTTATTTTCTGGTTGTACTGGATCTTCGCTGCTGCAAGGGCTTTTCTCTAGTTGTGATGAGGAGGGGCTATCTCCGGATGCAGCGCTCGGGCTTCTTAATGTGGTGGCTTCTCTTGCTGTGGAGCAAGAGCTCTGGGTACACAGGCTTCCATAGTTGCAATTCCCAGGCTGTAGAGCACAGGCTCAATAGCTGTGGTGCTCAGGCTCTTTTGCTCCAAGGCCTGTGGGATCTTCCTGGACCAGGGATTGAACCCATGTTTTCTGCATTGGCAGCTGGAGTCTTTACCACTGAGTCCCTAGGGAAGCCCAGTTATCCATTTTGAATAGAGCAGTGTCGATCCCAAACTCCCTAACTATCCCATCCCCCTGTTCTTCCCTCCCTGCAGCCATAAGTTTGTTCTCTGTGAGTCTGTTTCAGTTTTGTAAATAAGTTCATTTGTATCATTTCTTTTTAGATTCCGTATATAAGGGATGTCATATGATATTTCTCCTTCTCTGTCTGAATTACTTCACTCAGTATGACGATCTCTAGGTCCATCCATGTTGCTGCAAATGGCGTTATTTCATTCTTTTTAATGGCTGAGTAATATTTGAGTATACATATATGTGTGTGTGTGTGAGTGTACACCACAACTTCTTTATCCATTCTCCTGTGGATATTTATATTGCTCCCTTGTCCTGGCTGTTGTAAACAGTGCTGCAAAGTGCTGCAGTGAATACCGGGGTGCACGTATCCTTTCAGAACATGTTTTTCTCCAGGTATATGCCCAGGAATGGGATTGCAGGGTCATGTGGTTTTGTTGCTAAGTATCATGTGTACACATCCATGACTTTAACCATCCCTGTGCTTCAGGGTGATTGGAGGTCTTCAATGGGGAGAGAAATGGAGTGAAAGTAAAGACAGGTGAAAAGAAACTCTGGGGAATAAGGGAAGAGTATATTTTGTGATTTTTGATTTAGGTCATACCTGAATGGTCTAGCGGTTTTCCCTACTTTCTTCAATTTAAGTCTGAATTTGGTAATAAGGAGTTCAAGATCTGAGCCACAGTCAGCTCCTGGTCTTGTTTCTGTTGACTATATAGAGCTTCTCCATCTTTGGCTGCAAAGAATATAATCAATCTGATTTCGGTGTTGACCACCTGGTGATGTCCATGTGTAGAGTCTTCTCTTGTGTTGTTGGAAGAGGGTGTTTGCTATGACCAGTGCATTTTCTTGGCAAAACTCTATTAGTCTTTGCCCTGCTTCATTCCGCATTCCAAGGCCAAATTTGCCTGTTNTCATTTTCATATAAGAAAAGTAATCATATAGTTGTAGTTAAATTGGATAAGAAAATTTCTACTCCTTTTGTATTTTTCTCTTACAGAGAGAACTCATAAATAAGGGATCATTTTGTCAGGTGACCACACAAATCATGACATTTCGGCTATCTATCTCTCTCTATATGTCTGAAGATTGCAATCCTGACCTCTTTTCATTGCCAAATGGAGCAATTTATCAGTGAGATGTTCTAAGAATTGGTAGAAGGGACATATTGCAGGGTCTCTGTGTTCTGATTGTCATTTTTCTGATGTGTGGCTCCCAGAAGAATGCAGACTTGCCCCAAAGTTCAGCTCACTGAAGATGCTAGTTGCCAGTCCTGCTGTGAGTGCTTGGGGATCATGGTTTCCTGTTCACCTGGACTTTAGGAAAAAAGATTTCCCAGTGAGAGTTACACTTTGAAATCAGCTGGTGTGGCGTTAGAATCATACAATATGAAGAATTCTTAAAAAGAGACAACATGGTTCTTAGGACCCTCTAACCAAGTGAAAAAATTCTTTCCTTGGCTGTGTGACACCATCTTTCTGCAGGGAGGTTCAGAGCACATGTAAGCTTGGATAAAAGTGGAGTCACAAGGCAGACAGGGTATAACCACTGCGATTCATGGGGTCGCAAAGAGTCGGACACGACTGAGTGACTGAACTGAACTGAACTGATATTTTGTGACATTTATTCAGCAATAAAAAACTTGGCAGTTGAATGTTCTCTTGTTTAAGGGTTAATTGATAAGTGTTAAGCTCAAAATTTCCACTCTGTCCTGAATTTCACTTCATTCTGGGTACAATATTCTCAGAAAATCGGTTGAAACTTAGGGAGAAGGAGAGGGGTCTCCTGCATATACTGCTTGATAATAAAATGCTTAAAGGTTTTTGATGCCTTAAATGTTTTTCATGTTTATATTCAGTCACTTTACTGTAGTGGGTAGCATTTCCCTTTTCCAGGGGATCTTCCCACAGGGATCAAACCCAGGTCTCCCACATTGCAGGTGAATTCTTTACCAGCTGAGCCACAGAGAAGCCCAAGAATACTGGAGTGGGTAGCCTATGCCTTCTCCAGTGGATCTTCCCGACCCAGGAATCAAACTGGGGTCTCCTGCATTGCAGGGGAATTATTTACCAAGTGAGCTATCAGGAAAGCCCTTTTAAAAATTTCAGGTTTATATTCAGTCGTTTTACTGTATTTTCAAAAATTTCAGTTC
>SJYT01012351.1:241533-258284 GCA_006410635.1 Cephalophus harveyi
CGCTCAGTCGTGTCCGACTCTTTGCGACCCCATGAATCGCAGCATGCCAGGCCTCCCTGTCCATCACAAACTCCCGGAGTTCACTCAGACTCACGTCCATAGAGTCAGATGCCATCCAGCCATCTCATCCTCGGTCGTCCCCTTCTCCTCCTGCCCCCAATCCCTCCCAGCATCGGTGTCTTTTCCAATGAGTCAACTCTTCACATGAGGTGGCCAAAGTACTGGAGTTTCAGCTTTAGCATCTTTCCTTCCAAAGAAATCCCAGGGCTGATTTCCTTCAGAATGGATTGGTTGGATCTCCTTGCAGTCCAAGGGACTCTCAAGAGTCTTCTCCAACAGCACAGTTCAGAAGCATCAGTTCTTCGGTGCTCAGCCTTCTTCACAGTCCAATTCTCACATCCATACATGACCACAGGAAAATCAGGTGAGATATTTTTATTAAAATCAAGTTACATTTACATTAGTAATCCTGCTTATGAGAATACATTTCAAAGGGAACAAACTATGAAAAAAATATGCAATGAGATGTTTCTCTATTACAGAAAAATATCAGATATCTACAGTTTCAGTGATAGAGGAATAATTAAATAATCATGGTATACTGACCTGATGGACTGTTACTTCTCTGTTAAAATCATTATGAAAATTTTATAACATGAAAATACTCGTATTAAGTGACATAAATTTACACATAAAATATAATTTAAACTATATAAAGCAACCAAGAAATCTATATAAAGAAAAAAGATTAAATATATCCACATGCAGTTGTTATTTGGATGGTGGGCAAAAGATAACTTTTGTCCACTTTTCAAATTCTCTAAAAGGAAACTGAATTATATATTTTTTGAAGACTTTTAAGCCAGTTAATTAATTAATGACTTTTGCCTGTTCTGGGTCTTTGTTAGTGCGCAGTCTTTTCTCTAGTTGCGGGAAGCGGGGGCTACGCTCTAGTTGCGGTGCTCCGGCTTCTCACTGCCGTGACTCCTACAGTTGCAGAGGATGGGCTCTAGGGCGCTCAGGCTTCCGTAGCTGCCGCGCGTGGGCTCAGTAGCTGCGGCTCCCAGGCTGGAGAGCAGAGGCTTCAGGAGTGGTGGCGCACAGGCTTAGTTGCTCTAAGGCGTGTAGGATCTTCCTGGACCAGGGATCAAACCTGTGTCTCCTGCGTTGCAGATTCTTTACCACTGACCAGCAAAGCCCTTGAATTATCTGAAAAAAGATACACACCTAACAAACTTCAAATTTATATAGTTTAAACGATTACTCAGACAAACTTTGGTTTAATCAGGTCTCCCAAATGCAATTGAATTATTTGATATGATTACTTACATAATGCTATACAGTTTCTTTTAATTTGTATTTAGATACAGGTATAATTTTTAGAATGTACATGTATATTTTATAGCAGAGTAATATTCTAAGAGCTAATTTTGCAGCTATAGCTAGAATCTAAATTTTGACTAATTTACTTAATTTCTTGAGCCACATGTCATTTTGGTCAGATGAACAAATCCATTTCAACAATGATCATGGATCTCATGGCAATTATTTCTGTTATAATGATTAGAACTGCTTCTAGACATTGCTACCAGGACCTTTACATTTAATATAAAAAATATTAATAAATTAAATGAAAAATCTCTCCCTTCTTTGCCATTCTCAGGACAGTACACAACCAAACCATGGTTGATGATATATGTCACCCTTTTGAAGCTGTGATCCAAATGTTTCAATTCTGGCATGTGGCCTGCAGATTTAAGCTGGGAAAAATTAGGGAAAAATAATTTTAATTGAATTGGATTCTTTGCTCTATTATGCATTAAGGGATCAACGTTGCACCCCTACTTTTGCATTAACCTTCTGTCCTTCTCAGTTCTCTTGTTACATCCCCTGCTTTCTCTCTCTTCTCGATTTCCTGACAGCTTTTCCTCTAGCCCTGTCAAGTCTATTTCTCCTCTTTCTTTCCTCCCAAGTCTGATCACATAGTCATGTGAACACATGCGCAGGGGCGCAAACCCATACACACTCCTCCTTGGAAGGAAGCCAGTGGGTAAAAGCTCAACAGACAAAGCCTGAACCTTTTAGCGAGCACAGGAGGTCAGAGTGTTGTTTGTCTTCATGTAACACCTAATACGCTGGCCACCTGATGTGAGGAGCTGATACATTGGAAAAGACCCTGGTGTTGGGAAAGATGAAAGCGGGAGAAGAAGAGGGCAGCATAGGATAAGATGGTTGGATGGCATCACCGCCTCAATGGATGTGAGTTTAAGCAAACTCTGGGAGACAGTGAAGGAGAGGGAAGCCTGGTGTGCTGCACTCTATGGGGTAGCAAAGAGTTGAACATGATTTAGCAACCAAACAACAATAACGAATACCCATCTGTGTTGCTGTGATGTACTTTCTTGCGCTCACACTGGTGCAGCTGGATACCACGTGCTGCTGATTATCCCCCATTCCTCTTCAGGGTATTTGCTTGCTCGTCCTCATCCAGTTTGCATCTCCATTGCTTCTCACGGGTGGGTTTCCACCAGCTCTAGATGCGACTCCTACTCCTCCCGGTTAGCCTTCCTACAGTGGAGAGTCCCCCAATTAAGCTTTTTATTATACTTGTTGCTCTTCTGCCCAAAGTCTTCAGTCCTTTCCTTTTATTCTTGGAGTCAAGTCCAAGTGCCTCAGGATGGCATTCAGCATCNGGTTTCCACCAGCTCTAGATGCGACTCCTACTCCTCCCGGTTAGCCTTCCTACAGTGGAGAGTCCCCCAATTAAGCTTTTTATTATACTTGTTGCTCTTCTGCCCAAAGTCTTCAGTCCTTTCCTTTTATTCTTGGAGTCAAGTCCAAGTGCCTCAGGATGGCATTCAGCATCTTCTGGGACCTAGTCCCAGTCTTTGTGTTACTGAGTCCAAACTCATTCTCCTCACGGAGCAACAGGCCAAATGAATCAGAGATGAGGTGTTGAGGTAAGGAATACGACTTTATTCAGAGAGCCAGCTGACCATCTTCTCTGGGTCTGGATGCCAGATTCTTTTACAGATCAGAGACTGTGGAGGTGAGGAAACAAAGAAAAAAAGCCATTAAATGTTGCAAATATCTCCTAAAAGGCCAAGCCTCAGGCAGGGGTGTGTTAATTTCTTCCTTCCTGCCATCTACAGGTGGACAGGGTTCTGAACAAAGGCACTTTAGTTTAACAGTTAGGCAGAGGGGCAGGGTCCTCTGAGGCAGGTCATTATGCATGATTATAGTAACAAAAGCCAGTCAAAGAAACAGTTCCAACATGGAGTCAGAATTGACTTCTCCCTGCAATATTTGTGTTACCCTTCCATTCCCACTGAACAACTTCCTGAGTACAGTTTGCCTCTACGCTTGGCACCTAAGCTCTCCCCTTGGCTCCCTAACCTTGGCTCACACTGGGCCTCCTCCTTGGCATACTCTTCCCCATTCAACTTGTGATAGTCTTTCTCATCCTTCGTTTCAGTCCAAAATATCTTCTTTTCCCATGAAACCTCACCTGGTCCTTCTAGGTGAGGACCTCTGCTTTTCCTGTGCTCCCATGGCTCTACTGCTTTTAGGCATTTTTGTTTTGAAAAAATATTTTAACTATTCACTTATGACACACAGGATCGTCACTGCATCACAAGTTGCAGAGCAGACTTAGTGGCATGTGGGCTTGGTTGCCCCAAGGCACATGGGATCTTAGTTCCCCAACCTGGGATTGAACACATGTTCCCTGCATTGCAAGGTAAACTTAACCTCTGGACCACCAGGCAAGTCCCTGCTGTTAGTTTTAATTATTTTAACCTTTGTTGGGCTATTTGTACATTTATTTTGTCTCCTTGGAGGAAAGGGTGACGTCCGGTTCATATTGGTACCCTCATAGGACCCACTACATTGTCCTGCACATAGTAGGTGCTCAGCTATTCATCTTTACACAATTAAATGTACAGAGCTGAGAAGTCTTTCTGTTTTCAAGGAGTGCTTATATGGCGGTTATTTTCTTTCAACAACAATCTTACTCATTTGTCAGCATAAGCATACATTTCGATGCAACTATTTTAACTTAAAAGTGAGTTTTTGAGAATGAAAAAGAGGAAAGCCAGGGCACCACGATATGATTAAAGTCTTACATTTGCTGTTAGTCTAGTTTTTACTTTTCATTCTAATTTATTTCTCCTCTAAGAGAAGATTAAAACACACTTACTCCTTTGACGGAAAGTTATGAGCAACCTAGATAGCATATTCAAAAGCAGAGACATTACTTTGCCAACAAAGGTCCGTCTAGTCAAGGCAGAAAGTGAAAGAGGAGAGTGAAAAAGTTGGCTTAAAGCTCAACATTCAGAAAACGAAGATCATGGCATCTGGTCCCATCACTTCATGGGAAATAGATGGGGAAACAGTGGAAACAGTGTCAGACTTTATCTTTTTGGACTCCAAAATCACTGCAGATGGTGATTGCAGCCATGAAATTAGAAGACGCTTACTCCTTGGAAGAAAAGTTATGACCAACCTAGATAGTATATTCAAAAGCAGAGACGTTACTTTGCCAACAAAGGCCCTTTTAGTCAAGGCTGTGGTTTTTCCAGTGGTCAGGTATGGATGTGAAAGTTGGACTGTGAAGAAAGCTGAATGCCAAAGAGTTGATGCTTTTGAACTGTGGTGTTGGAGAAGACTCTTGAGAGTCCCTTGGACTGCAAGGAGATCCAACCAGTCCATTCTAAAGATCAGCCCTGGGATTTCTTTGGAAGGAATGATGCTAAAGCTGAAACTCCAATAC
Source organism: Cephalophus harveyi (assembly GCA_006410635.1). Lineage (NCBI taxonomy): Eukaryota > Metazoa > Chordata > Mammalia > Artiodactyla > Bovidae > Cephalophus > Cephalophus harveyi. The sequence goes on from SJYT01012351.1 coordinate 246,305, forward strand.
TTTGGCCACCTCATGCGAAGAGTTGACTCATTGGAAAAGACTCTGATGCTGGGAGGGATTGGGAGCAGGAGGAAAAGGGGACGACAGAGGATGAGATGGCTGGATGGCATCACCAACTCAATGGATATGAGTTTGAGTGAATTCCGGGAGATGGTGAAGGACAGGCTGGCAGGCTGTGATTCATGGGGTCTCAAAGAGTCGGACACGACTGAGTGACTGAACTGAACTGAATATTCTATTAATACTAGTGTTTGAGGAATAGGTAAGGAAGATAGATGGGTAGTAGTGATGTCATTTATGCTTTTGGTGTTGAGGTCCTTGATCAGGGTGAGGTGTATGACTAGAGAAGGAGCAAATTCAAGAATTACTGCAAAAGAATTAATGGAATTCTAGTTACAGAGTGTGAAAAGGAAGAATGAAAGATGATGCGAAGATATAAGTTGAGCAGACAGACTATATTTAAAATTATGTGTTTATAACAAAAATGATATGAAGTTTGAATATTTAATTTTTCTGAAGAAATAAAGATATTTTTATTTTTCATAGCTTGCAACTAAAAACATTTAAATGTGTGAGATAGCAGTGTGTTTCGACAATGAAGCCTAATTTTGTATGAGAAATATTTCAGTTGCTATGTGTCTGTGCTCTTGTTTAAATTCTCATGACTGTCATTTAGTGCATATTTTGTTTGTGAATTTATTTTGCAGAATAGTTTTAGGATGTGTTATTACAATTATTTTGGGCTTTTAGAATACTTTAAAGTCTATATTTATAGGATATAGCTTATCTGAGAGATTTAACAATCCCCTGAAAATTAGGTTGCTTGTGGGTTTTGTTTTTGTTTTTTCGGTTGTGCTGTGCACCTTTCTTGACCAAGAAACTCTCCTTTTGCAGTTTATCTGTTTAGAATTTAGCTGTCTTTATGGCATACATCTGGTAATTGTAAGGATTTAAAGTTTTGTCTGTGCTAATAGGGGTTAAAACAGTGTTTCAGAGTTTAGATAGTGCTGTCTTCAAATTTTTCTGTTATCTGAGAATATTCGTTTATTACACATTATTCTGAAGACATAGGCTGTTACACAGTTATTTACTCTGGCCTTCTTTGCATGGTTCTTCAGAGGTTTTTTGTTCTTAATTCTATTTTTAAAATGAAGTTCTTATGGAGAAATTAAATTCCGTATTTATTGAATATTGCATGTTTTTCCTCTGAACATCCCATTATCCATCAACGACATCCCTATCCATCAACTTTGCTGTTCCTAGGCACTTTTAAAATATTCTGAAATCCTGTCATGTGTTCCTCTATTAAAAACTAGTGATCCATATTTATGAAATTGGAGGTCCCTGGAATGGTTTACTCCTCCCGTTTGTAGACCATCTTGCCTATTAATAATTTCTTACCTCCTTATTTGTGCTTTTCTTCTTACTTGGTTTTCAGTTGATCACATATTTTTCAATATTATGCTTGTTACATGTGTGGCTATTTTTTCCCTTCTGTTTTACTCTTTTTACTGTATTTTTTCTTTCATTTCAATCTGTCCTTACCATTGCCTTTTTAATAGGCATCTATTGTTTTGCCTTTAATTGGTGGACTTATAATGAAGTTAGCTTGTGATTCTTTTGGATCACTTTTATGTTATACTGTAAAGGTCATATATTAAACCAGTATCATTTAATAGAATTCTGCTCTTAATAGAATTCATATTCTTAGAGTTATCCCTAGAGTTATGGGAACTATTTTTGTTTAATATTAGAGAAACTGATGATGAAAAGGCATATTCTTATCAAATTTTAAAACTTCTTACTTGAGGTAAGTTTCTCTGTGTATTTTAGTTCATTAATTAGAAGAGATTGTACTTTAGAAAATACTTTTTAAAGTTTTTTGTAATTTTAGAGGGCTTTATTACTTCTCAGAAATGACAATGATACATGTCATTGATAATTAATCAAATGAACTATTTAAATTACCCTAGGAGGATTTATGGACTTCAGGTTAAGTATCTTTAGAGAATTAATAGTGTGGGAGTGAAAGCCATACTAGTTAATAAGTTGGTCACTGATCGAGGAAAATACCTAACTGCAATCAACTCAGTTTGAGATTTCTTGAGTCTCTAGGGTAACTGGATCTGGAGTGTATACTACCCTAGAATACTGATTTAGACAGACTCCTGTGACCCTTTCTTAAGGTTTAAGGGCAGTGGATAAACGTTCCACCACTGGTCAGTGATGCCCCTTGGTACTATATAAACAATTTTTGTTTCAGTGACTCGCCATGTGGTTGATCACGNCATATACTACCCTAGAATACTGATTTAGACAGACTCCTGTCACCCTTTCTTAAGGTTTAAGGGCAGTAGATAAACGTTCCACCACTGGTCAGTGATGCCCCTTGGTACTATATAAACAATTTTTGTTTCAGTGACTCGCCATGTGGTTGATCACGAGTACATGAAGATTCTGTTACTTTATGAAGGCACTGATTAGCAGAATACTAAGTCCTCAGAGTTCCATAGTCAAGAACAGGAGTTGATTAGCCTAACACAGTGGTCTCAAAGTGAGACCAGCAGATAGCTGGGAGTCTGTCTGGTTGTCTCTCAAGTCAGAATTATCTTCATAATAATATTAAGATATCATTTGTCTTTCTTACCTGTGTTGCAAAAGCAGTAATGGTAGAAGAGCAAAAGTGGGTAAAACTGCTCGCATCTTAGCATAAACGGTGGAGTAGCACCAGACTGTGCTGGTAGTCATTATATTTTCCACACTATATACTTATATATGTACTTATATTCTTCACACTATGTATTTGCAGTTAAAAAGAAATCCAGCTTTACTTTCAAATGTCTTGATAAAGTAAAATGTACCTTGTTTAGTCTTGACTCTTGAGTGTGTGTCTTTTTTACATTCTGAAGGACAAAATGGGAAGTATGCCTAAAACACTTGTTGTATAATGGGATATGGTGATTATCTCAAGAAAAAATACTCATGATTTTTTGAGTTGCAAGGCGGAGCAAGTCTCTGTTTTGTGGAACACTGTTTTTACTTGAGAGAATGACTGACGGGCAAACTATAGTTATTCAAGCTTGAGTTCTCTGCAAACACTCTCAAAAATGAATAAAGTGAGCCTATTACTTCAAGGAAGATATCTGATACTATGTGTTGTCGGTGATAAGACTGAATTACAGAAATCATGAATTTGGTAGCTTCTCAATATTTAAAGACTTTTCTGGTGAGACTGGAGGTGATAATAATATAATTTTAAAATATTGAATAATATGTGCAATGTTGGGAAGATCTGTGTAACTCAGTGAAAACAGTATTTTCAAAATGACCGTTGCTTGGTAAGAAATCATGCATATGTAGAAGATCCATTCAACGTGTCAGATAAACCAGTAGATTTTAATGTTATAACAGCAAGGCAAGTTCATTGATAAGGGCTCGAATTCCAGATTGTGTCCAGCCTTTTAAAAAAGTAGCATTTCACTGAGTTTTGATAGTAGCAAAGAAGAATATCAGTAATTATCTGAAAGGGCTATTAAAGTACTCTTCCTTTTTCTGACTGCATGTTTGTGTAAGGTCAACTTTTTTCTTATACTTAGAGCAAAATAATGTATCACAACACATTGAATGTAGAAGTGGATTTAAGAATTCTGATGTCTTCTACTAAGCCAAACATTAAAGAGACTTGAAATTTACAAAGTTATGAAAGAATGTCATTCCCTACTAAAATTTTTTAATTGTTTTTGAAAAGAATACTTGTCATAAAAATGCTCTTTATGTTAACATACAGTGAGTTTGTTATTTTTAGATAGACTAACAAATTATTTTTTACTTCCTAATTTTAATATCTAATATAGTAAAATATAGATAGATATAACACATAAATAAGAGCTCCTTAGAGTTATCAGTAATTTTTAGGAGTGGAAAAGACATCTTCAAACCGAAAAGTTAGAAAACTGCTAACCTAATATTTGAAGAGCTCATGTTGTCTCATTCTAACAAGTAAGGGGTGTATCTTTAGTCATTTTATCCAATTCAGATAAAACCAGAGTTAAGTGTATTGTAGTTTTATTCTCTTTGGGTCCATTTGTGATTTTTAAATCAGAGCATTAATTCTGTTTGTTAAGGGAAGATTGTGCTGTACTGCTAGCTCAGTCTTGGGCTAGCTAGAAAATGTCAGATATTTCTTCAACTTTTGAATCTTAAATTCTCTATCTTAAATTATAAAAGTGTTTTAATACATGAAGATGGTTGGGGCTGTGTCCATAATCTCAATGCGGTAATTGTGTGTCATATACCTCTCCAAGATTGACTGTTTAGTCATTGTGAAGATCAAATTAGTTAAAATGTGAAAATGTTTTATAGATATACAAAAGGTTATATTAATACTACATTTTATTATTGGCCATCATGCATTATGATTGAGTTTGTGAGAAGCGGGAGATGCTAAGGTGAAGGGATACTTTCTTTTTTAAAAGCACTTAGTTCCCTGATACCTTACTACTTGGATAACCCTAAATGTGATGATATTTTTCCAGTTAGTATTTGATAAAGCTATCGTTCTGGTATATGTGCATTTGAAATTAGATATGCAAATTAGTTATTTCAGAATGTTTCAAGATGACATGTAAATACCATTCATTTATGTTTTATGTGATATATCTCAAAATTTAAAAAAAAGCCCTGTGTACAGCTAGCTTTAAATTAGAATGGCATTGTCAAAAACATGAGCACATGTAGTTGTTAGGCACCAATACTAAACAGATGGTCCAAGAGGATACATAACAGGTTTGCAGTCTGGGTAGAAGAGCATAAAGCCATTAAAACTATCAGATTTCTCTTTTTCATAGATAATAGTCAATGGATAAATAAAGATATAATCCTTCATTACATAAGGACCAAATCTTAGAATATTAGTTGCAGAATTGCTAACTTTTCCTTCCTCTTTTACTCTTAATTTAAAAATTACTGTATGTAGTGACAGATAATACTATAGTCTGTTTATTGAAATTAATGTATTTTGTCATAAGTAGGTCATTTATAAATGTGAAATTGCCTGAGGCAGTCTTTTACTGCCATATTGCATTTAACTTGTGGCTGGACAGATTTGAGCTGTATTTATATTGCTAGGCTATTTGCCTCTCTCAATTTTCATCTTATAAGAGGAAACGGACAGTACTACAGTTTCTTTTTAGAGATTTCTGGACTTATAGTAAGTATGTTTAAATTGCTACACTGTGACTCCTGTATCCTGTAAAGAAATAAACCTTAAAATATACAGTGGGAGTGGAGTCCTTTCTGTCTTTCATAGAATGCATACTTTTTACAGAAGAAATGTTTTATATTGTTTTATTTTCTTATGTTTATGCATAGTATCACACATCTTGTGACTCTGAATCTCTAGCACTGAGTGTCACATCTATGACCTCATATTTTTCCTAAAAATAAATAAAAAAGCTTCATGAAACAGCACTTTTTGTATTGTTTCCCTCTTTACAAGAGATTTTTACAGAAGAAATGTTTTATATTGTTTTATTTTCTTATGTTTATGCATAGTATCACACATCTTGTGACTCTGAATCTCTAGCACTGAGTGTCACATCTATGACCTCATATTTTTCCTAAAAATAAATAAAAAAGCTTCATGAAACAGCACTTTTTGTATTGTTTCCCTCTTTACAAGAGTGTTCTACATGGTTAAAAGAATTAGTTAATACCAAAAGGTTCACAGTGAATGGCTATAATCTCTGCCCTAACTTAGCCATATTTAATTTCTGTTCCCCAGAGTAAAACTTTTAACTTTTTTTAAAAAGTAGTTTCCTCTGTCACTTAGCCCAGAATGTAGTGAGAATATACCTATCCTAGTATTTCTTTTTTTTTTTACCCTAGTATTTCTTGATTTATCCCTTTCAGACAGTATCTACTAACTTCCTGATAATGGTAGGTGAGATTTTAGCTTTTTTTATGTCCTATCTGTTTATTTTCTTACACTATCCTTCTAATTTATTGCAAGTTAAATCAGTAATCAATATTCATATGTAATGTTTTCTTCAGAGTCAGGTAGCATATCCTTATTATATTTTTCTTCTTTTTAAAAAAATACTTCTTTTCCTAAAGTTAACTAATTTTCTTCAATTGCATTATTTTCAGTAGATCTATCCTTAAATGTTTAATAGCTTTTCATGGTAATTGAGATTAAGACTTTTCGGGCAGTTTCACCTGAGAGAAATCTCTCACATAAAGAGATGACGTTCTTGGGGTCAAAAGGCCTGTTTTCAGGGTCCTAACATATGTCAGTATGACCCTAACTCAAATTAAGCATGAATCAAATGGGAAACCCAAGCCTTGTAATTGAAAGTTTATTGCTTTCACTCCATGCCTAGAGTGCTTAGCAGTTACCCCCGTCTCCAGTTCAGAACTTTATGGGTAGACTGTGATGCAATATCCAAAGATTCTAAAGCAGTAGGAACTTTCCAGTTCTGACTGATTACTAAAATAACTTCCCAGAGGTACAGTGTAGATTAGAAACTGAAATTAAGGTCTTGAGTACCTAGGTATCAGCCAGTTCTTACCGAAGAATTGCACTATTCCTTTGAAATTGCTCATGAGTCTACTAGATCTACTATATCTAGAATCTTGTAGGATCTACTAATTATCTAATCTCTCACATAAAGAGATGACGTTCTTGGGGTCAAAAGGCCTGTTTTCAGGGTCCTAACATATGTCAGTATGACCCTAACTCAAATTAAGCATGAATCAAATGGGAAACCCAAGCCTTGTAATTGAAAGTTTATTGCTTTCACTCCATGCCTAGAGTGCTTAGCAGTTACCCCCGTCTCCAGTTCAGAACTTTATGGGTAGACTGTGATGCAATATCCAAAGATTCTAAAGCAGTAGGAACTTTCCAGTTCTGACTGATTACTAAAATAACTTCCCAGAGGTACAGTGTAGATTAGAAACTGAAATTAAGGTCTTGAGTACCTAGGTATCAGCCAGTTCTTACCGAAGAATTGCACTATTCCTTTGAAATTGCTCATGAGTCTACTAGATCTACTATATCTAGAATCTTGTAGGATCTACTAATTATCTAGAAATCCCCTCAGATCCCGTTAGTCATAGCAAATATCTATAAACATAAAGCCACTAGAAAACTTGCATTCCCATGTCTTTTAAGAACCCTGTTGAAGGTGAGGTTAATTTTAGGTGTTGAAGTACTTTCTGTAAATTTTTCAAAATACTTTCTCTAACATATCTTAATTGCATATTTCCTATTTTCCTAGATTTCTAAAATAATTTCATCTGCTATAGTTAGTGTGTAAAAACTGGACAGTTCCTGCTCTTTATATTCAGAATGTTTTGATTGTTATACACAGTCTTTCTCAGAGGCTGAAGAAACGATACAGAACTTACATATTTTTTTCTGCAAAACTTTCTTAAAAGAATTTGAGCAAACCAAAATTCTAAATTCTTAAAACTTGCTAATTCTTAGAGAAGAGCTTTATGCAAAGGAGACTATAGGCCTTTCTGGCAATTTAATAAATTTTGAAATCTCATATGAGTAATGTTGGACATAAAATATTAATAGAAACTTGTAAGACTTAAGTTTAAAAAGCACTTTAAGAACACAGAGAAACTTGGTAACAACTCTGTGAAGGCAAAGATATTTACTTTATAAAATTAGTTAAAGTGGGAATGAAATCACATGTGTTTATTGGAATATTATGCATCTATTCCAAAGTATAATCTGAATTATATATTGTCATGTAACAGTGGGCTTGTACTGTATATTTGTGGGATTTTTGGTTTACATACCTTTTCAGTAGTACTACTAAAATAGAATTTCTTAAGTATTTTCATCTGAATTAAATACCTAGATTTTTAAAGAAAATAGTACTGTAATGAACTGGAGAGGGGAAGGAAATGAATCTTCTTTAGTTTAATTAATCACTATGAGAACAATCAGAAATGTGCTCAAACAAAAAAGCAATGATTTATTGTACACATGGATTTTATAGATGACATTGCCAAAACCATTTTCTGTTGGTATTGTCTTTGTTTTCTTGAGTAAGAGAAAAGATTGAAAGAGAGTAAAGGGAAGAATCAGTGAGAGCCTAGGCAAATTACTACTTTGGACTTCAATTTTCTGATTTATAGTGAAACTAGATAATCTCTAAAGTATTTTTGGGGTCTAAATGTTATCATTTAGGAGATAGTTATAGGTGAGAGGTAATTTAAGAGAATTCAAATACAGAATAAGGAAAATAGAAATAAAACATGGAAGAAGACTAGAGAGAAAAGATACTTTCTGAATGTCTGTGATTACAAATGAAATTTATGTACCTGTAGGAGAAGGCAATGGCACCCCACTCCAGTACTCTTGCCTGGAAAATCCCATGGGCGGAGGAGCCTGGTAGGCTGCAGTCCATGAGGTTGCTAACAGTCAGACATGACTGAGCGACTTCACTTTCACTTTTCACTTACATGCATTGGAGAAGGAAATGGCAACCCACTCCAGTGTTCTTGCCTGGAGAATCCCAGGGACGGAGGAGCCTAGTGGGCTGTGGTCTATGGGATCACACAGAGTCGGACATGACTGAAGTGACTTAGCAGCAGCAGCAGTATACCTAACATTTTTACTGAGTTATTCCTCCGGTCTTTTCTCAATTACAAATGTACTTTTCTCCACAGTGATAGCTTGACTAAACTAAGCTCTTATACATTAAGTAATATAGCTACAGTATGTATGTATAGTATGTAACTTACTGACAAAAAGTATACCAAGTTAGTTAAACAAAACAGGATTTTCCCTTCAGCTGTCTGAATTTTTAACCATGACCTGACCTTACTGCTGTTCATCTTTTGTCTGCCATGGCTCGTAATCTGACTTCTGCAATATAGTCTCTGTATTTTTGTGGGTAACTAGTTCTGGTTGGTACCTTTATCTAAGAGACCTACTTTTCCACTTATACATCCATTTGCTTTGGGCTATTCATTGTTCATTATTTGCTTTAAGAATAAGTCAGTCACAAGTCAAATTTAACTTTTCTATTATTCTTGCTTCTTCTGTATGTCTCAAATTGTGGTTTAGAACTGTGTTATTCAACTGATCTTTAGGACACAAACCTTAGTAGGGAGTGTCTGCTTGAGTCTGCCAAATGACTTTAGCTTGTAGAATGTCATCTCGTAACTCTTGATAATAAGCAACAATTTTTAAAACTCTTTGCTTGCCATACATCAACATGAATCCACCACAGGTATACACGTGTTCCCTATCCTGAACCCCACCAATACAATATTGTAAAGTAATTAGCCTCCAGTTAAAATAAATAAATTTATATTTAAAAAACTCTTTGCTTGCTCTCAGATCATTTATTGTTTTTATCTATTCAAACATTTGCTTAGAATATATGCTGATTTTAGAGAATAATAAGATAAGGTCCCTGCTATCAGGGAGCTTAAATTCTGGTGAGAAAGTAAAAGGCATAAAGGCAATCAGGACTGGAAGACCTATGATAGAATGATGTACCAAACATGGGAATAGTAGTTACACTATGGGGTGGGGCTGATGGAGTAATAGTCTAGGATTGTGAGGACAATTCAGTGTTAAAAATGTAACAATGTAATATTCACTACATTAACACATTAAATGAGAAGAATCACATGGAAGTCGATGTTTGAGAAATTCACCAATTAAGATATTAAATAGGATTAGGAGGGAACTTAATTTGAAGGAGGGTGTTGATCAGAAAATGACAGTGAACATTAGGTATTTATGGCAAAACATTAAAAGCAGTCTCATGAAATTTGAGAACAAAATAAAGATAGCTTTTATCTCCATTATTATTTGTAAATACAGTAAGTAAAAAACAGAAAGGAGATAAATTGTCATTTACTTACATTTTTCAGGTAGAAAATCGAAGAAAATGAACTGAATAAACTAAATTTTAAAAGGTGGTTAATCAGAAGTGTAATATACAAAAACTACAGTTTTCCTATTACACACTAGCAGTGACCAAGAAGACAGTGTGATAGAAAACAAACCCATTTCACCAACAAAAACTCAAGGGAAAAAAAGCCTACTTAAATATGTAAATACCATTGTGCATAAATTTAAAAAATTTACTAATGTGAATGTATCAAATTAGTTTTATTAATAAAATCCCAATAAATCTCAACAAGCTTTTTCATAGAATCTTAATAAATATCCTAAAACTCGTAGAAAAGAGCAGCAAGTGTGACTAAGCAGGACAATTTACAAAACAAAAACAAAGGAGAAGGACTTACTCTAACAGAATCAAGATGGCAGTAAAGCCATAGTAATATTTAAAGGGTTTTAATGACACAGGAATAGACAGATGGGTTAAAGAAACAGAATAGATGCCAAAAGTATAGCCACACTTACATGCACACTTAGATAGAAATCTAGTATATTCATAGAGATCAGTGGAAAACAATAAGCTCTTTAGTAATTGGTGTTGGGATCATTGATTATCAATATACAAAAACTATAAATTACATTCTAGAGAACCTATAAGAGCACCAACAAACAGGATTCCTGAAAATAGAAATACACAAAAATTTACTGTATTTACATATCAGTAGTAATCTACTTGGAGAAGGAAATGGCAACCCACTCCAGTGTTCTTGCCTGGAGAATCCCAGGGACAGGGGAGCCTGTTGGGCTCCTGTCTATGGGGTCGCACAGAGTCGGACACGACTGAAGCGACTTAGCAGTAGCAGTAATCTACTAGCAAATATATTTTTAAAAATTACATTCACATTAACAGCAAAAACTGGAAGGAATTTATGAATGTAGCTAATAAAAGCCCTTCCTAAAGAAAATTAAACTGGTTTTATAGTAAAAATTTTTAGTAAAAATTAAAAGTGGATCATATCAATGATTTATGCACAATTAAGGAAACAGTCAACAAAATGAAAAGACAATCTATGATAGTTATAAAAGAAGTTATATATTAATAGATTATGATCACTGATAATTATGGGGAATCATAAGTGTATACTGATGTAAATGTACATAAATTGAAGATAGATGTAAATCAGATTATTGACATAGTTTCAAAGTATGTCTTCACAAAATAATTTCAAAAGGAAAATAGTGACTACCATGGAGAAAACTGGCAGATACCAGTTTAATCAAGTGATAAAAGTGAATATTATCAGTAATGGGATAAAGTGAAATCATGTACCTCCTCTTAGCATGCACTGAGAAGATCAGAGCATCTCTTCTACATTTCTCCTGTCAAAGATACATAACCTGAACTTAATTATGAGCAGTATACAGTTTAATCAGACAAACGCAGTTGAAGGACATTCTATAAAAAATTGGCCTATAACTGGCCTATAACTTTTTAAGGTATATTGGTCATGAATTTCAAGGAAAGACAGAAACTGTTCCAACTGAAAGAGACTAGGGAATGTAATTCAGAATACTGAATGAAGTGTGGTTTTGAGCTAGATCTTTTTCCTATAATTCCATTTGTGAGGTGAGGTGAGGTGAAGTCGCTCAGTCGTGTCCGACTCTTTGCAACCCCGTGGACTGTAACCTACTAGGCTTCTCAGCCCATGGGATTCTCCAGGCAAGAATACTGGAGTGGATTGCCATTTCCTTCTCCAGGGGATCTTCCCGACCCAGGGATCGAACCCAGGTCTCCCGCATCAGAGGCAGACGCTTTAACCTCTGAGCCACCAGGGAAGAGATTGCATTTGTAATTAGAGCAAATTTTAATGGATTCTAAAGATTGGATGATAGTAACTATATGATTGTTAATTTCCCAATTACATGTGTTTGTACAAGATAAATACTAAAATATGTGTGGTCTCTTGGGTATCAGGCCATCAGTTTATTCTCACGTGGTTTAAGGAAAAAACTGTACTGTCCATGCAACTTTTTTGTTAATCTGTTGCCCCTTAGTTCCTTTAGTCGCCTTTGTTCATTTCAGGTGTGTGTGTTTTTTTTTTTTTT
>SJYT01012351.1:272932-337771 GCA_006410635.1 Cephalophus harveyi
TTAAATTGTGTGGCAATAGAAATAGAATATTATAATGTAATATGTAGAGTATAAATCAGAACCTTACTAAGTTTCTTATTGACCGAAGACCCAATTTTTCTTTTTGAGTTTAGTGCCTTTACTAGGAGTTCAATAATTGGCCCAAAAGATGCAACCGAGCTAGACAAGGCTGTGCTGTCTATTTTGTATGCACTTCTCATTTGGTAGCTGTAAAAATACAGTTACACAAATAGTTGGATTGCAGTATAAGAGATGTAGGGGGAAGACAGAGTAAAACAGTAAGAAGCATGTTAAGCTCTTATTCAGTACTGATTGGAAAGGAAAAGATAAGGTTTGCATTGTAACACTTTCAGTTTATATCAAGTTTTTTTAATGTACACAATGAAGAACAAATAGTTGGATTGCAGTATAAGAGATGTAGGGGGAAGACAGAGTAAAACAGTAAGAAGCATGTTAAGCTCTTATTCAGTACTGATTGGAAAGGAAAAGATAAGGTTTGCATTGTAACACTTTCAGTTTATATCAAGTTTTTTTAATGTACACAATGAAGAATTGCTGCTTTTATTCTACTTGCTACATGTGTACTTGTATATACATTCTTAAATCTTGCCCCTGGTAACTTTTTGTTATCAACAAATCAAATATTTATTGTATTATCTTATATGTGTTGAACTGGGCCACAAAAAGATTTCTTTTATTGAGATTGATAGGATAAAGATGTGAGAATGAATTGTAAGTTTGAAGTAAAAATTGCTTAGAATTTTTTTTCCCAAGAAGAAAGGCTGTGTTGTTTGATGACAGCCAAAGACTGACTGAGCATTTTGGCTATATTCCGAATTCTGCCACTGACTCACTGTGTTTTTTGGCAAGTAACTTATCCTCCCTGAAACAAGTTCTTGATTCTTTACTTCTCTGTTTGTAAAGTTAGCATAATAATATGGTACTGACCTCACATGAGTTGTGTAATGATTACCTGCTTTAGAACTTTTCAGCCTACAAGTAATATGGATTTTCAGTACCTTACTTTTTGAATAAATATTTCTAAATTTTAATCTTTTTATTAGGTAAGTATATTAGAGAGATCATTTAAATGCAAAACAAAACCCTCATTGTGCTGTTTCAACCCTCATTGTAGCCAAGCTTTTTAGCCTAATGAGTTTTTACTTATTTACAACATATTAGCAACTATTCCCTATAAAGTATGAGTGATTGTTCTATTCATTTCCCTTAGTGTCAGAAAAAAGAAGAATTTATTGAAAGAATTCAAGGTTTAGATTTTGATACGAAAGCAGCAGTTGCCGCACATATTCAAGAGGTAATAATCTGTATAAAATGTTTATGTATTTTTTATGAAGTTCATCATACATTATATATGTATATCTCCCCAAATACTTAAAAGTCATAACTTAAGCAAGAATAAATAAAAGTCAAATATAGTCAAATACTTAAAGTCATAACTTAAGCAAGAATAAATACAAGTCAACTTAAGCACTCTGCTTTTAGGTCATCCTCTTTTCTTTAGACATAGCTTCTTAAGTGAATCATCTATAATGGCACAGTGCTGACTACAGATGTACTGTTGACTTTATCCATAGGGATATAGGCAAAAAGTGCTATCTGAGGAATGTATATTTCTTTGTTAGACAGCATAGCATGCATGATATAGTGAATGGAAACAGCATAAAGTGGATCACTGCCTGTAATTCAAATTAAAGTGAGCTAAGGTAATGTATTATATCACTCTAGTGATTTTGTTTTAATGAATGGGCACAGCAGAATTTCTATTGAAGATATTGCTTGAATTATAAATACATTAGTGGTTTGTAACATCCATGTAAAACCTAAATATAGGACCTAATGTGCAATGTCAAATAATTGAAGTTAATATTTGCTAAGATTTTTTTTTAAGCTGCTATTTCTGTATCTGTCTAGTCTTGGGCTTTTAATCTTGTGTATTTATTAGTTTTTAGAACTACAGTGTGTTAAATTTTACATGTTGATTAGAGAGAACTAAGGAAATGGAAGGGGGGAGAGTTATATTTAAATAATCTCTATTTAAATCACATTGTGTTCCTTATGTTTTCTTTTCTGTTAGTTAATGTTCATAGAACTCTGCTTTCTTGTCAGTAATGTCAACAGTAAGCATATTAGTAAGCAACAAGATACAGTTTTGTTGGTACTTTCCCTTTGTATTTATGTTTCCATTAGCTTTGTGATTTGTATTTTATTTTGAATAAATGTTGAGTGCCACACGTTACTGAATTTGCCACCATTCTTGAAAGTGTTATTTTTCTGTTTATTGTGAAAGTTAAAGCAAAATATCAGAATCACAGTGAGAAATGGAAAACAAGAAATAAGTATTTCACTTATATAACTTCTCCATTCTTTTAAAAGTCTTTATTAGTAGAGTCCTTTTCTCCTCAGGTGCTGTGATAGTGTCACCTCAGAATCTGTAAAAACTTTGCTTTTCAAGAATAAAAGTGCAATAATATATGTAGTATAGGATTAGAAAAAATTTTTGCTTTTGATTTCAGTTACAATTAATTTAGTCTTATCTAAGGAAATGATCAATTGATTCTATTAAAGCAGTTGTCAGAAATAATAGTATCACCTTTCCTTAGGAATGCCTCGAATTAAATCTTATTTTTTAGTTAGAAGATAAAAATAAATTCATTTAAAAATTGTATTTAGTGAAAATAATTTTTAGTAGAAGCTTTTTCAGCATTCGTTAATTTCAAATGTTTTTAGACATTTACTTTTCATATTTTTATTATATGGGGTATATAATATTTAACTTAATGTACTAAAATTTATTTTTAAGTATTAGCTATTTAAAAGTTGTTTATTTTGGTTGCTTTCTAAAGGTAACCCATAATCAGGAAAATGTGTTTGATCTACAATGGATGGAAGTGACTGATATGTCTCAGGAGGAAATAGAACCACTCTTGAAAAATATGGTATTGCATCTAAAAAGGCTTATAGATGAGAGAGATGAACATTCAGAGGTTTGTAAATTTCTTTTAGTATATTATAAAAGTTTCCTTTCCAAAAAACTTAAGAGATTTTTGGGAATTGATAGTCTGTTTCTTAGGGACAGGTAATAAGGTTCAGTTCAGTTCAGTTCAGTCGCTCAGTCGTGTCTGACTCTTTGCGACCCCATGAATCGCAGCACGCCAGGCCTCCCTGTTCATCACCATCTCTCGGAGTTCACTCAGACTCACATCCATTGAGTCAGTGATGCCATCCAGCCATCTCATCCTCGCAGCAGGGGAAGAGGAGGACGGGGGTTAGGGAGGGTCGTAGTCTCAGAAAAGGTTACTCAGTTGAGATTCCATGATATACAGAAAACACATCGTGTCCTTGGTCTTTCCTACGTATTCTCGGGGTTTCACCATCATTTGTATAACGTTAACCCAAAAGAAAAGGGGAAAGAAAATTTAATGAGACTGAAACAAGACACAAAAAAATTTTTGAGTAGGGATATCAAGACCCTTGTTCATGCTTTGGTCTCAAGACCGTTTTCATATTTTGATTTTTATAGCAACTACATTCACCTTTTTAGTAACGAAAAAGTTTCAAATTCTTAAACTAATTCCAATTAAAATATCAAATTAACGGTGTAAAACTCTGACATTTTTTTACACAATTATTTTTCTCTTATTGTCCACAAGACTTATTTTACACGGTGTTTTCCAGAGTTTAAAAACATCGTCAAATTACTCCACACTAAAAATTTTTTCTTAATAATATTCGAGAAAATTCTTTCGTGAAACGAAAATTTTCCTCATTTTAACGTGGTCTGAAAAACCAACCTAAGAAACTCTCGTCAAATATTAAAAATCTCTTCAGATCTGCAATCACGTACACCACCACTCATTATAAAAGAATTATCGTCTGGTTTTATGAGACAGTAAGACCTCTAACATTTTGAAACTAGTAAGCAAGTTAAATGTACTCTCTCTGTCTAAACTCAAATAAATACCTCTTAAACTAATCAGAACCCTGATTACTTTACGATATATCCTCTTTAAAGATCTCTACAAAAACCTTATTTTTCGAAAAAGCAACGAGATATTTTATATAAGTAAAGACTACCCTTAAAAATCGAAAAGAATACCGAAATTTTCTCTTCTTATATATCCTTTATTTACAAAAAATTTCGTTGTCGACTTAAAAAATTTTTAAATTCTGTCACTCTGGTTTCCTTCTTTTCTTACTCAAAGTTTTGTAGGGATCATATATACTTTCGATGAGACTCTATGAGTCTAGTGAAATAAAAGTCTCAGTCTTAAACCATATGCTGTATCTTCTTTTTTATATTAGTAATCTTTTTACTGTTTTAGTAAAAACAGTTTCAGTATGTATCCTGGCGGGCAGTAGTACTCGCACTGGGAGTTCAAGTGGGTATCCTAGCACTCAGATCCTCCATTTGTTGGCATGGCCAGAATTGGGCAGCCACAGGATATCCACGGGGGGTGCTCCCCCTTGTCAGAACAGAGAGCTCTTTTCTCTGTTTTTATTTATATTAGTAATCTTTTTACTGTTTTAGTAAAAACAGTTTCAGTATGTATCCTGGCGGGCAGTAGTACTCGCACTGGGAGTTCAAGTGGGTATCCTAGCACTCAGATCCTCCATTTGTTGGCATGGCCAGAATTGGGCAGCCACAGGATATCCACGGGGGGTGCTCCCCCTTGTCAGAACAGAGAGCTCTTTTCTCTGTTTTTATTGATCTTTTGTCATCGTTGTTTCCCTTTGATCTAGAAAGTATAATTTGGTCACATTGTTTTTAATTATACTTCCCTTTTTTTTTCTTAATGCTGTGAAACAAGGATCTCTTCAGTCATCTCCTTTTGAAAGTGAAAGTGGCTCGGTCATGTCAGACTCTTTGTAACCCTGTGGACTGTAGCCTGCCAGGCTCCTCTGTCCATGGAATTCTCCAGACCAGAATACTGGAGTGGGTAGCTGTACCCTTCTCCAAGGGATCTTCCCAACACAGGGTTTGAACCTGGGTCTCCTGCACTGCAGGCGGATTCTTTACCATCTGAGCCGCCAGGGAAGCCCAAGATTACTGGAGTGGGTAGCATGTTCTCCAGCAGGATCTCCCCAGGCCAGGATCTTCTTTTACTAAACTCCAGCAGGATCTTCTCCTTTTACTAAAAACTAAATATTTATTGTCACTGTTTAGGCCAAGCTTTGTATTATAGATTTATTGTGTACTTAATCTTAATACATCTGCACAATAATCTCATTTTAAGGATGAAGATTCTAAAGTTCAGAGAGGTTAGGTGACTTGCCCATTCTAACGCCAACACTTGTGATCCTAACCTTTATAATACTTTTGCCTAAATCTCTGCTCTGATACTTTTCCTTAATGATGAATTCTGTAATTATCATCACCTGAAATTTTTAGCCTTGTATCATATATTCATTCTTCACCATATATTGATAAATACCTGCTTTTTGTAAGAACTTTTACTAGAGTACGAGAGAGCAACAGACTTCTAAAGAAGAACCACAGATGGTTACAGTCTAATAGGGAAATTATTTTAACAAGTGAGTTAACTGTAATTAAAGTTGGTAAGTGACAAGTACCAAAAAAAAGAGACATGTATCTAAATGTTGTACTACGTGTGTGAGTTAGTCGCTCAGTTGTGTCCGACTCTTTGCGACCCCATGGACTGTATCCCACCAGGCTTCTCTGTCCATTGAATTCTCCAGGCAAGAATTCTAGAGTGGGTTGCCATTTCCTTCTCTGAAATGTTGTACTATAGGAATTTAAAGAAGAAAGATATTACTTGCAACTGATAGTGGAATACTATCAGTTTGATTGGAAGATTGGAAGGATCAGAGAAAGCTTTTCAGAAATTAAAAGTATGCCTTAATAACATTTCCTGTCAGACTTTTTGAACATGTTTGGAGTTCTTGAGCTCGAGAAACTACCACTATTAGAGAAAAAGCAAAATGGAAAGTACCTCTGGGTACTCTCTTAATTCTTAATACTAGGTTTCTTTCTTTTTATTTTATTACTTTATTTATTTTAGTTGGAGGCTAATTACTTTACAATATTGTAGTGGTTTTTGCCATACATTGGTATGTATCAGCCATGGGTTTACATGTGTTCCCCATCCTGAACCCCTCTCCCAACTCCCTCCCCATGGTTTCTTTCTTTTTAAAAAATATTTTGCATCCATAGATCTTTCGTGCTCTGTTTGTTTACAACTGGAAATTGTTGATATACTTTAATTTTACCACCTGCTAATTTCAAATATAATGTGTATCTTCAGTACTTTTCTTGAGTTTTCTGTTTTGTGAATAATTCAGTTAAATATTTTTGAGCAGCTTTTTGTATTCACTACTATGCTGGATAACATCAGGGATACAAAGGAAGTATAAGGAAGGTTGTATCTGATATATTTTTAAAAAGCACATTGTAAATGAAAAATAAAGTGGCATGTAATTAAGTTCTAGTTTGTATATGAAACAGATATTTAGTAATTACTATATGGAGATACTGATGGTTCATAGGTAAAGAATTTGCCTGCAAATGCCGGAGACACAGGAGATGCAAGTTCAGTCGCTGGGTCAGAAAGATCCCCTGGAGGAGGAAATGGCAACCCACTCCAGTATTCTTGCCTGAAAAATCCCATGAACAGAGGAGCCTAGCAAGCTACAGTCCAAAGAGTCACAAACAATCAGACATGACTGAGCACAGACACACACACATGTATGTAGGTACTTTTGTTAAAGACAAGAGATGTTATAAGGCAATATTAAAGAGACAGTAAGCGACAATATTAATTGAGACAGTAAGAAAATAGGCAAATAAAAGCTGACTCCGTAAAGTTTGAGCTTGGGCTGCTGTGGAAATTAGTAACACTATTCACAGAGACAGTGGTGTTGGGCTGGACATACTAAGTAGATAGACAAGGTGAAGTAGTGTCAGTGAGCAAACCATCCTTCAAAACGTAACATTGAAAGAGAAGTAGAAGGATAATAAAGGGGAAAATGTGATTTTTTTCCCTCCCTAGATAGTAGAAACTTGTATGTCTTTGAAGAACAAGGAGAAAAAAGCAATAGGAAGAGAGAAACTGAAAATGTTACAGAAGTAAGGAATATGTGTTGGGAATTAGAGACACATAAAAATGGAGGAATTTATTGCAGGTGGTTCTGTTTCTTTGACAAATTGAAGGAGAGTTCATTTGTTGGAAGTCATGATAGCAGTTTGTAGTTGGGGGCTTATGTAGAGAAAAAGGAATGTATTTACATCTGCCTTTATGGGAAAATTTTGCCAGGAAACCATCAAGATTTTCAGTGGAAGAACTGATGGACATTGGAAAGAGCTTAATTGAAAGTGGATGACAACTTCTGTAGTAGGGCTGTATTTTATTTGTTTAGTTTTTTAAGAGTTCTTTATCACCTTGGAACAGAAATAGAAAAATTGACAGTAGGTAAGGAAAATGACATAGCATTTTAAGTCAGACTTGAATTTGAATTTGTGTTATATTCGTGTGTGACTTTAAGTTATTTAATCTATGTGTGCCTCAGTTTCCTTATGTCTAAAATAGATGTAAAGCCTCTATTGCCAATTATAGTATTGGATGGGATCTTGTTGGAAAATTCTTTAGCTAGGAGTTCTATATATATTTGTTTCCTTTTGTTTTTTCCCCGAAGAGTGAACGAACCATAGTCAAAGAATGACATAGTAGTGTTAAATTAGAAAGTAAGGGTGACATTTAACAGCCTAATTGCAGTTTCAGGCCAAATAGGAACTCTAGAATAGCCAGGAATAATCTGTTTGACTGGGCAGAGGGGGAGAGTTGAGTGATTGGAGGTTCAGGCATAGGAATGGTGATATAGGAGTAATGTTCTAGTAAAGAAGGGTAAGGAACTGTATTTCTGATTTTTTTAAACTTGAAATTAGCCTCTTGTGCTACTGGTTACTGTGTTGGACAGAACAGTTACAGACATAATAATTTTGAGTTAATTCCTTTACTGTGTCAACAAATCTATACTTTTCTAACAGTTGCTATTTGTTCTACATATTTTACCACAATTTATTAATTTTTCTTAAAACACTGGGAAGGGAAAAAAGTATTGTCTTGTTCTTGTGTTATCTACTAAATAACTCAACCATGTACTGTTGAATGAAACTTTTAAAAAATGACAGCTAAATATGTCAAAGTTAAGGGACTTACCTGGTGGTGCTGTCTTTATGTCACCATGCAAGGGGTGTGGGTTTAATCCCTGGTTGGGGAACTAAGATCCCACATGCTGTGTGGCATAGTCAAAAAACAAACAGTTCACCACTAATGATAAAGATATTAAATAAACAAGACATTTTTGACCAATGGATTCTTTCTGATACTGTAGTATAATACTTAGAATTAGTGACTAGTGTTGTGTATTTGGTTCTCTGATATGTAAAATACTAAAGTGCTTCTGTGATTTCTGTTTCCTTAGACTATTGTAGAACTCTCTGAAGAGCGGGATGGTCTTCATATTCTACCCCACGCCTCTTCATCTGCACAGTCACCTTGTGGTTCTCCAGGCATGAAGCGAACAGAAAGTCGACAACATCTGTCAGTGGAGCTGGCAGATGCTAAGGCCAAGATAAGAAGGCTTAGGCAGGAATTGTAAGTTGCTACTTTTCAAGGCTTGTTGAATTTATATGGTTGCAGAGGTGACCTAAATGCAGTGTTTTTAGGCTTATGAAATTGCATGGTTCCCAGTTGCTAGGCTGTGTCACAGTTTTCAGTAGTATTTGTCAAAATGAAGACACTATCAAACTTTTCTTAATGCTAAATCTTACCAACTTAAAGGATGCCCTTTATCCTGTATCTATGTACTTCCTATTCTTCTAGTGTTAGCATGTCCTTTCTTTTATAAAATAATGTGTTTCCTTGGCAAATTAAGGTCTGCTTAATTTTTTTTTTTTTCATTCCATGAAATACAAAATACTGACAACCACTGATACAGATTGTTAAGTTTAGTTTTTTAAAATTGTTATAAAATGAATTTTTGGTATATAGTATTACAGAAAAATAATTTTGTGTATCTTCTGCATGGAGTAATTGAAATGCCTGAGTCACATACTTAAAAATGGTAAATATTCAGATTGGTTAGTGCTGATAAAATTAATATTTATTTAACTTTCAAAAATCATTACAGGAAAATCAGTATAAATGTCACATTGGTGAATAACTTGTAAAGACACAACCAGTCTCTGCTGGAGATTTNTCACATACTTAAAAATGGTAAATATTCAGATTGGTTAGTGCTGATAAAATTAATATTTATTTAACTTTCAAAAATCATTACAGGAAAATCAGTATAAATGTCACATTGGTGAATAACTTACAAAGACACAACCAGTCTCTGCTGGAGATTTTTTTATATTGCACATTAAAAAACAAAGGAATTGTGTGTTATAGGCTTTTTCTTTCCTTTTTTTTTTTCCCTTTTTTTGGGGGGGTTTGTTTTCTTGGAATTTAGGCTTTAGGGTGTAGATTTTAAATTTAAAACCACCGTATAACAATTAAGTTTATTGATTGTTTAAAGCAGTTAGTTTTAAGAAAGTGGTTGAATGTGCAAGGTAGAAAAAATATACAGTCCATAGGAAAATTTGAAAACAAGAAAATACAGCTTTCGTTGTGAATGTCTGCGGTATTATGTATCTGTTGAAGTGAATACGCCCAAGATATTCTATAAACAGCTGCACCATGAAAATTAGGGAAGAGATTGCTGTTATTAGTTTGACTGGCAGTTAATGGATAGCCTAAACAGTGAACACTAGTTCGTTCCATATAATTTAGCACAATCTTCTTCAGTCTTTAGATAAAGCATGCAATTAGAACTGCAGTGATGGCTGTGAATTCATTTAACATTTTGCACTATATTAAAATTTGATTTTAAATTAAAATTTACTTGAGCATAGTGTTATTAAAATTCCAGACAACTTAAAGAGATTAGTAAAATTTGGTCTCATGTTGACTGGAAAATATAAGTGAATATTTTTAATGAATAAATAAATATGCCAGATATAGCAGGTTTTCTCAGTAACTAGCATTACATCAAATACCATCTATATCTTTTGTTGTCCTTTGAAAATGTGTTCCTTCATGGGTTTCTTCTGTTAACAACTGTTTTAAGTGTTTTTGTTGGGATAGATCTTTACTAAAGTGATAGAGGTGTGGAATCATGGTAGATAAAAATAGTTTAGGTTGCCTTATACCTAATGGAAATAAATAATTGTAATAAGAACATGCAGATTGATAGCATACTTGTGGGTGGTACATCATAATAGCTTTCGATTTATTGACATGCAGAGTAAAAGTGTAATTTGGATGGAAGAAGAAGTAATTCCTTATAAATTTCACTTTAACACTATCAAATGCTTCCTTTAATAATTCTCCTTGTCTGCATGGATCCCATGTTTCCAAAGAGTTTTTCTCTCATGCAAAATATTTTTTTTTAGGAAAAATCAGCTTTATTAAAACATAATTCATATATCAGAAAATTGAACCTTTTAAAGTGTGCAATTCAATGATTTTTAATTTATTCTTAAAGTTGTGCAGTCATCCCATGCCATCTAATATTAAGACATTTTCGTCACCCCAGAAAGAAACTGCATACTCATCAACAGTCACTGCATCACCTTTGGCCTTTGGCTCCTCAAAACCACTAATATACTTCCTATTTCTATAGATTTGTCTATTCTAGACATTTCATATATATAAATGGAATCATATATTATGTGGCCTTTTATTTCTGGCTTCTTTCACTTAGCATAATGTTGTCAAGATTCGTCCATGTCGTACCATATAGCAGTACTTCATTCCTTTTGATGGTTGAATAATACTCTCTTTTATGGACATTCTACATTTTGATTACTCATTTATGAGTTGATGGACGTTTGGATTGTGTTCTACTTTTTGGCTGTTTAAATAATGCTCCTATAAACATTCATGTATGTATTTTTGTATAGACATATATTTTCATTTCTCTTAGGTATTTACTGAGTTGTGGAAATTCTTGGTCGTATAGTAGCTCTGTGTTTAACCTTTCGAGGAACTGTCAAACGATTTGGCTGTACCGTTTTACATCACCACCAGCAAAGTATGAGGCCTCTAGTGTCTCTGCATCCTCAGCAATACCTGTTGTTATACACCCTTTTATTACAACCATAGATTTGATTTGCATTTCCATCATGACTAATAATGTTGAGTCTCTTTTCATGTGCTTATTGGCCATTTGTATATCTTCTTTGGAGAAATGTGTGTTCAGTTCCTTTGCCCATTTTTAAGTTGAATTTTGAGATAAACTTTTAATCAGTTCAGTTCAGTCACTCAGTCGTGTCTGACTCTTTGTGACCCCATGGACCCCAACATGCCAGGCCTCCCTGTCTGTCATGAAATTACATGAAAACTGGAGGGATATTAGAAATCTCTATACCCTACAGTTGAGAGTAAGTGAATTTTATTCACTTTTGACTTGGGGGAAAAAAGGGAGTGGTGTCAGGAAAAATTCATAGAGATAGTAACATTTCACCTGATGTTAGGCATTAAGTAAGTTGAAAAGGCTCAAATGGGTAGAAGCAGAAGAAACAGCAGCAATAAAATATGAAGAGGGACATGGGGAAATGAAGTTGAAAATGATGGAGTGGATAAGTAGAATGCCATGTATACAGTGCTGAGAAATTTGAATATTAAACAGTGGGGGCCAACTGAAGATTTTTTGTATAGGAGAGCAATATAAAAACAGATTTATGTTTTAATAAAGAGATATCAACCTAGTAGCTGACCTTTATTGAGTATTCAAATCGGAAAAATAAGTTCTGGTGTCATTGTAAAGATAGATTAAAAGACAGTCCAGGCAAGAAGTGGTTTGGGCCTGATCCAGGGTTTTAATGATGAGGTTGAAGAGAAGGTGTTAAGGAAGAAAGTAGTGTCTTCAGTATAATTGCTAGTTTCCTATAAGTAGTGTCTGTCTAGATGGTGATGCCGTTCATTCAGACAGGGAGCATAAGAGAGAGGAATACTATTAAGGTAAAAGACAAGTTTAGTTTTGACATATTTAGTTTGAGGTGCCTTTGAAATATTTCTGTGGAGATGATCAATAGGATAATTGACTATCGGGCCCATGATGCAGAGTAGAGATTTCAGATCATTAGTATACTCATGCAGAATACTATATGCAGCAGCATGTAAGTCGTAATTGAAACCTTTGGAATGGATCAGACTGCCCATAAGCATGAAGAATATGAAGGATGTAATCTGAAGAATACAAATACTAGAAAGGTGTTTAAGTGGTTAAAGGTAGATGTCACCATTTATTACCCACATTACTGTTTCTTCATATACAAAATAACGGGTAGAGCAAATGATTAAGTGCATGAGCTTTAGAGGCATTCTAAAATGTGAATCCTGGCTCTCAACACTTCCTAACTGAGTGACTGTGGCCAAGTTACTGAAACTCTAAGACTACTCAGTTTCCTAGACTGTTAAATAGGAATAATATTAGTGCTTACTGTAGGGTTGTTGTATGAGGTAAATATGTAAGTAAACAGTGTGTATTACATAAGTGCTCAACAAATGTAAGCTGCAGTCCTGAGCTGCTACTTCTTTAGAGCTCTTGTGAGGATTAAGTGCTTGGCAGAGTGTAAAATGCATAGCACAAGTGTGTGGCACAGATAATGAGAACTTGATAATTGTTAGCCAAAAGATAGGCACAAAACATGAAATCAGCAAAAGAACCAGAGAATTAATATATTGAGAACTAGAAAATCCTAAGAGTATAGAGTCATGGAAACCAAAGGAGAAGCATTTTGAGAAGAGTGGCATGAACTGCATTAAGTTTCTCAAAGATCTGAAAATAATGTGTTAGATTTGGCAATAGGTGACTGACTGACTGTGATAAATAGTGTCAGTGGGAAGATGTGAATGGAAGCCTCATCACTGTAGCTAGAATGGTCAAATGGGTACAAAAAGGGATTATTTTATTAGTAAGTGTAGATCCTCCTGGATAACACTTTTGGAAATTCCAGTAATTAAAGTCATACTTCACATACTCCAAAGTGAATTTCAGATGGATTAAAGAGCTAAATGTAAAAAACAAAATAATGATGAAGAAACTAGTCTAGATGCTGCTGCTGCTAAGTCCCTTCAGTCATACCCGACTCTATGCAACCCCATAGACGGCAGCCTACCAGGCTCCCCCGTCCCTGGGATTCTTCAGGCAGAAACACTGGAGTGGGTTGCCATTTCCTTTTCCAATGCATGAAATTTAAAAGTGAAAGTGAAGTTGCTCAGTTGTGTCCGACTCTTCGCGATCCCATGGACTGCAGTCCACCAGGCTCCTCCATCCATGAAATTTTCCAGGCACGAGTACTGGAGTGGGGTGCCATTGCCTTCTTCGAGTTTAGATGAGTATGTGTTAATATACTCCTGGTGGGGAAGAATTTTGCACAGAAGTGGTTGCTCTGTTTGTATTTTTAAAAATGTTAAATATGTAAACATCCAGAAAAAAATAAGTGTATTAAAAGCATTAGAATATTCCTCAAAAAGTTAAATATAGTATTTTTATATAATCTAGCAATTCCGCACCTATGTATATCCCACTAAAATTGAAAACAGGAACTCAAACATACTGGCATGCCATTGTTCACTGAAGCATTATTCCCAATAGCTAAAGAGTAGAAACAACCCAGTGGCCATGAACAGATGGACAGATAAACAAAATGTGCTTGTGGGCACACAGTGGATTATTCAGCTCAGTTCAGTCGCTTAGTCATGTCCGACTCTTCTTCGACCCCATGAACTGCAGCATGCTAGGCCTCCCTGTCCATCACCAGCTCCCAGAGTTTACTCAAACTCCTGTGCATCAAGTCGGTGATGCCATCCAGCCATCTCATCCTCTGTTGTCCCCTTCTCCTCCTGCTCGTACTCTTTTTCCTATTTGGAACCAGTCTGTTGTTCCATGTCCAGTTCTAACTGTTGCTTCCTGACGTGCATACAGGTTTCTCAAGAGGCAGGTCAGGTGGTCTGGTATTCCCATCTCTTGAAGAATTTTCCACAGTTTATTGTGATCCACACAGTCAAAGGCTTTGGCATAGTCAATAAAGCAGAAATAGATGTTTTTCTAGAACTCTGTTGCTTTTTCGATGATGCAGTGGATGTTGGCAATTTGATCTCTGGTTCCCTCTGCCTTTTCTAAAACCAGCTTGAACATCTGGAAGTTCACAGTTCACGTATTGCTGAAGCCTGGCTTGGAGAATTTTGAGCATTACTTTACTAGCGTGTGAGATGAGTGGATTATTATTCAGCCATAAAAAATGAAATTTTGATATGCTGCTGCAACATGGATGAGCCATGGAATGAGCCATAAGATGAGCCATCTCAGCTTGCTAAGTGAGATAAGCCAGATAAAAGGATAAATTTGAATAATTCCACTTAAATGAAATATCTTTTATGGGCAAATTGAGAGAGAAAATAAATTGTAGAGTTATTGCTTAATGAGTATAGAATTTCTGAAGAGGGTGATGAAAAAGTTGTGGGAATACGTAGTGGTGATAATTTAACATTGTAAAATTAATTAGTGCTTCTGAACTGTACATTTAAAGCTAACCATTTTAAAATGGTTAAAATTTTAACCATTCTCTGGGCACCATTCTCCACCTGAGTGGAGGCCTTAGTTCTGCAGAAAAGCTCAAAAATATTGTTAGATATATTCCTCGAGGAAGAACCAGAACCCTGCCTTATTGCTGGACTGTTGTTTCTCAGCTGCTCCTCCTCTGTTTCTGCATTCCCTTCCTTCTGTGAGTAGCAGCTGTTTGAATCTGCCCTTTACATCTCAGGGAATCAGAAGGCTGAATGAAGCCTATTTCCTACAAACAAGAAATGGGGGACAAAAAAGATTTGTACCTGGAATGACCTGACAGAGTCTTGCTCAGTTTCATTTGTAGTATGTCATCTGCAGATAGTGACAGTTTTATTCCTCCTTTAAATTTGGATTCCTTTTCTTTTCATTGTCTAATTGCTGTGGCTGGGACTATGTTGAATGAAAGTGGCAAGAGTGGGCATTGTTCTTTGTTTCTGATCTTAATGGAAATGTGTTCAGCTTTTCACTGTTGAGTCTGATGTTAGTTCTGGGTTTGTTGGATGTAGAGTTTATTATCCTCTGTGCCCACTTTCTGCAGAGTTGTTTTTTTTTTAATCATAAATGAGTATTGAGTTTGTGAAAAGCTTTTTCTGCACCTACTGAGATGATCATATGGTTTTTATTAATCAGTTTGTTAATGTGGTGTTCAGAAAGATGCATGTACCACAGTGTTCATAGTAGCATTATTTATACTTGCCATGATATGGAAGCAACCTAAGTGGCCACCAACAGATGATTAGATTAAGAAGATGTATAGAAAAATATATATATAGAGAGAGAAAGTGGTATGCTACTCAATCATAAAAAGGATAAAATTTGCTATTTTAAAAACATGGGATTTCCCTGGTGGTCCAGGTGTTAAGAATCTACCTTGAAATCTAGGGGACGCAGGTTTGATCCCTGATCAGGGAACTAAGATCCCACATGCCATAGAGCAACTCAGCCTGTGCACTGCTCAGGCGCAACTAGAGAGCCTGCATGATGGAACGAAGATCTCTCGTGAGCATCTAAGACTCAACACAGCCAAATAAATGAACATTGATGGACTTGGAGGGTATTATCCTAAGTAAAATAAATCAGACAAAGACAAATGCTATATGATGCCGATTATATGTGGAATCAAAAAAATAAAACTAGTGAATGTAACAAGAAAAACAGATTTTTAGATACAGGAAGGAGGTGATTACTGGTGGGAGAGGGAATGGAGAGGGTCAATATAGAGGTAGAGGATTAAAGGTATAAACTTATGTATAAAATAAGCTACAAGGATATGTTATACAATGCAGGGAATATAGCTAATATTTTATGAAGTATAACTTTTAAAAATTGTGAAACACAATAACCTGTAGCTTATATAACATTGTGTATCAGCTATACTTCAATAAAAATTTTCTCTGGTGAAAAACTTAAATATAAGCACATATGAGATGTCAAAAGCAGGTTGTTCTACATAATGAACATTTATTTTTTATTATTTAAGAACAGAAGGTTGACAGAGACAATGAGTGGAGACTTATTTTGAGGAGCCTGGCTCTAAAGGAGAGATAGAAAATGGGAGTTAGAACACAGTGTAAAAAGAAAAAAGTGTATTAGGAGAAATACAAAAGTTTCCAGACTTCAGGGTAGAAACTAAGAGAGAGTCAAAGATTTTACATATCTGTGTGGCACTGTATTATTTTCTTTAGGTCATTGTAAATATTGAAAATAGTTTGGAGACCCTTCAAGTCTCAGACCCAGCTAGTATTGCCTTGCTTAAGAACTCTTCCAGCTAATTTGTCTGTGACTATACAGAGAGGGAGAGAGAGTAAGGAGATGGGAATCAGGAAATGACAGAAGAGATGAAGAAAAAAAAGCTACATTATGAACTACGAGGACATTAGTCATTGAGGTTATTAGCATTTGGAGAACTTTAAGGGTGAGTCTGATGACATCCAACCATATAAATTCCTAATACCAGTTTCTTTGTCTTTTTCCCCAGCTAGAGGTCATGACCAATATTATGTTAAATTAGATATTTAATAATGATAGCATTTTGTATTAGTTCAGATGATCATAGTTTTCAAAGCACAAAGTTTTTTATTTAACAGATATTTTTTGCATTTAAGGGAGGAAAAGACTGAACAATTGTTGGACTGTAAACAAGAACTAGAGCAAATGGAAATAGAGCTAAAAAGGCTGCAGCAAGAGGTTTGTGCCTGGAACTTTCATTATATAATATCAATTGGAAATTGAGTTTTCTCCTTATAATTTACAACATTTGCCTTACTGCTTACTGAGGTTTAATGAAATGTAATGACTTTTGCAGTGTTTCTGTCTTCAAAAATGCCAGAGCAAAAACTAGAAATCAAAACTGGAAAGAACTTTGGAGTTTTCTTTTGTCTCTATCAGTGTGCTATTCAAACCTTGCTGAGATTTCAGGGAACCTCTTAGGACTAGGACAGTTCCAGGTTTCCCTTTTTTATGCATTGGCGTCTGTGGACTTGACAGCTGGAACACCTCTACTGCTAAACTGTGCTGTTTATGTATATTTCCCTAAGTCTCTGCTCTCTTACGGAGCTTTATGTTAACTTCCATAGAATAGAATGCATTTTAATTTTTCTCTTTTTCTACCATGTAGATCCTGTACTTTAAAAAATGTCTTTATTTTTTCTGAAGCTTTGTGTTTTCTCATCATGAACTAAAACTATTTAAGAATTTGTTTCTTTTAACTACTCTGTAATGTTTTGTTTTCATTTGAAGGTAGTGCAAGAGGTCTTCTTTAAGCCATAAATGATAAAGATTGGGATAAGCCTGGAAAATTCTTTCTTGTCCTTACTTCCTCCAAGCCGCCATTTTAAATTCCAGGGTTGCTTCAGTTGTGGGATCATAAACCTGTGACCTTTCTAGGTGAATGAATCTAGGGATCATAACCTTTAGTTTTAGATATGCTGTGACTGCTGTTCCACTGCTTGGTAGCAGGGTTTTTTTGTGTTCATCTAAAACAGTGATTCTCAATCTTTTTTGTCTCAAGACCCTTCTTTACTCTTAAAAATTAATGAGGATTATTTAATGTGAATTCCCTTTACTGGAATTAACTATATTTGAAATTTAAACTAGTAATTTAAAAATATTTATTAATTCATTTGAAAATAATACTCAGCCCATTCCATGTTAACATAAAATTATATGGTAACTAAATAACCATTATTTTCCAAAACAACAGAAAAATTAGAAGAATAGTAATCTGTTATATTTTTGCAAATCTCTTTATTTAATGCCTTCCTTAATTGAAGACTCCTAGATTCTCATATCTGTTTCTGCATTCAGTCTGTTAATAACATGTCATCTATATAGCCTCTGGAAAGTTCCACTGTACCCTCATGAGAGAATGAGAGTGAAAACAGCAAGTACTGTCTTAGTATTATTATGACAATAGTTTTGACCTGATGAACTCCCCAGAAGGCTTTCAGAGACCCACAGATGTCTCTGGATCATGCTTCAATTATTGTTATTCAAAGGATTGAAGGAGGACTTTTTAAAGTTTGAATTTTAATATTTATTTCAAATGATGTAGAGATGTATACTAATCATATGCAAGTAATCATTCATGTGGAAGTATTTAAAAACTCAGCAGGATTTTGGTGACATATCTGGATAGAAACATTTCTCTAAAGTAACTAATGATCAACTTTTGTAGTAGTTTGCCTCGTCTGTATTTTTACTATCTTGTATTTTGAAGTTAGCTTTTAACCTTAAATTCATTGCAAAGTTATGTTAAGAGATTCACTTATTTTTAAATGTCCTGAATATTTTTTACAGTCTTAGTAGTGAACATTATATATAAAAACTTGTATGTATGCATGTGTTTTTATATTTGTATAGAAGTGTATATTTTAAAAATACTTCTTACTCTTGGTTTTAAAAAAAGACTTTATATATCACATTAAAAAAAATAACTTAAGGTATAATATTTATACCAGAAAATTCACACTTTTAGCAGTCTGTCTCCTTAACCACTTGGCTTCCTCGTCCCACAAAAATTCACACTTTTAAAGTACAGAAGTAATTGGGGTTTTTTTGTAAATTTATCAGATTGCACAGCCTAAGCATTATCAATTTGAAAATAGAGAATAATATTTTAAATATTAGTATGTGTTTATATTTAGAACATGAATTTGCTTTCGGATGCTCGTTCTGCAAGAATGTATCGAGATGAATTAGATGCACTTCGGGAGAAGGCAGTCAGAGTTGATAAGCTTGAAAGTGAAGTCAGCAGATATAAAGAAAGACTACATGATATTGAATTTTATAAAGCAAGAGTTGAGGTATGTTGCATAATTTAAACAATTCACAATTTTTTTCTTTAAAAGTGTTACGATTTTTCAAAATGCATTTAAAATGCATTTTAATAAATGTAAAGAACTCTTGAAACATTGAGCAGTTTGCTCAATACCATCAGGTGCTTATTTTATGATAGATCAGCATATTGTTTAGACTTGTAAAAAGGAATTTTTGGACGCTGTTCATTGGAAGTTTTATTTCATTCCTTTGTTTAATTAGTATTACAGGTAGGGAAGACTTTGAAGTTAAAGTATATATGCCTCTCCTAATTTTAAACTCATGCCTAGAAGTGAATGCTTCTGATTGCTGCTCAACTCAGAATACTAAATTAGGATCAGTGAAAGCAAAATCGGTATCTGTCTTCCTCTTGTCCTTCTCTCTCTTCCTTCACCTCCCCAATGCCATTTGTCTCTTTATATGAACAAGTTAGAAGAAAACCAGTTTTTCTTATTTAATGGTTGTAATTCTATGTTACATAAAGTTTGATAGCAAAGAATTTGGAAATCTTTGCTTCTTGCATTCTTTTTTCCTTTCTCAATGATTTCTTCTTTGTCTGTAAATAGAGGAGATTTTCATCAGTTTCAGTATGGGAGTAAGAAAGAAGGAGTTTGCAATATCAAGTGAAAACATTGTAAGAGAAAGTTAAAACTTAGCCTGAATGTTACCAGAAAATAGACCCAATAGAGTGCAAGGATAAGCTGCTTGTTAATTCTTTTATACTTTTTTAAATGGGTGCATGTGTGGGACTATTCAGGGGTCCTCCTGTGTGCCATTGTTTTAATATACTTTTGCTTGACCAGCTTATAAACGGCAGGCATATAACTTACAATATAGATTTGTGAACATGTCTTCAAAACATACATAGTAATTTTAAGATGTTTATGTAAAGTATTTTTTGATAAAGCCTTGGTTTATGATTTACTTGAATATTGATTGTAGTCTTGGTATTTTACTCAAAACCCCAAACTCTTCACTTTCAAGTAGAGAGAAACCTAAATCTATTTTATTAAATAAATTAAGCTCCAATTCTATGTAGATTTGCATCTTAAAAATCTAGACTACTTATACTGAGTTCCTTATCCTTGTAAATATACCCTGACAATTTCATGTGAAATTATAGTAGACTCATCCTAATATAGGTGCTGAGTATTTGTTTACATAATTTTTTAATTAATTTATTTTTATTGAAGGATAATTGCTTTACAGAATTTTGCTGTTTTCTGTCAAACCTCAACATGAATCAGCCATAGGTACACGTATATCCACTCCCTTTTGAAACTTCCTCCCATCTCCCTCCCCTGTTTACATAATTTAAATTCTAGGAAATAAAATGAAACCAACTATATTTGTTCCTCAGTACCTTTAATCTTGCATAGACCTGTTGATAAAGATAGCTTAATGTCTTATTTTTTAACAAAGAATATTTATGTTTCAGAACTTTAAAAATTATCATATTAACATTTGTGACCAATAAAGCCTACTTGAAATTTTTATAGGAATTAAAAGAAGACAATCAAGTTTTATTGGAAACAAAAACCATGTTGGAAGACCAATTAGAAGGAACTCGAGCTCGTTCTGATAAATTGCATGAATTAGAAAAAGAGAATTTACAACTGAAGGCTAAACTGCATGATATGGAAATGGTAAGTATATAAGGTAGATCCATTACATAGCTTCTAAGTAAAAATTCTAAGATTCATCTGATTTCCCTATAGTGATAAGGGTGGTTAGTGTTCTTAAGGTCTTAACAGAAATGTGAGAACTAAATAAATTAGATGCTCCTGATTTTATGTAAGTTCAGGAGTAGTAGAAATTTCTGCCATTCTTACAAAGGGGTATTATTTATTAATTTTCCTACTTCTTTTCAGAAAACCCTAATAAGCTATTGTGTAAACATTTTTTTAGACTATAGAAATTCAGCTATTGCCAAAATTTAGCATTGGATCAGAAGTCATTTGTTATGTGACCAGAACAATATAATGACTGTGAAGAAGTGTTTTCATTGTCCCCAAAAATCACTTTAAAAGGAGGTCAGACAACTGATCGGTTTAATGACCAGAAGTAATAATTATAATTGATTATTATAAAGAGCTTCAAATTGTGAAAATTTTAAGGAACTCAAAATTTAACTCATACAGTTTCTGATAATTGAAATTTATAAAGTAATACAATATTAGCTTGAAATTGTACTGTTTCTTAGCTTTCTTTTCTCTCCCTACTCTGCCAATAAAAAAGGAACGTGATATGGATAGAAAAAAGATTGAAGAATTAATGGAAGAAAATATGACTTTGGAAATGGCACAGAAGCAAAGTATGGATGAATCATTACATCTTGGCTGGGAACTGGAACAAATATCTAGAACTAGTGAACTTTCTGAAGGTATTTCTGATACTGTTTTATTTAAATGAATGAATGAATAAATGACATTGTATGTATGCTTACATTTCTGGATATTTTCTTACTGTTCTTTATTTTCCTTGACTGGAAATGTCTCAAAAGACCACATCTCTCCCTAGATAGGATTTCACAGAAGAATATATTAATTTCCACAATTCTGGGTTCGATCCTTACCTCTGTGTGTCTTACAGCTCAACTTTGAGTGCAGTAACAGATTTGATCCATTGTTTAGGCACTATTTCATGTTAATATCCCAAGAAGTGGGGGTATTGGTTTATTAATGTATTTTGAGAGATACTAAATAGAACAGAAAAGTCATATTTACTGGTCAACCTGTTCTTTGACTGTAGACAAACCTAAATAGGACATCAGAATGTAATGGGAATATTCTTTGGTGAATATGTAGCCAGAATAAAGCAACTTAAAGATCTTTACAGTTACTTTCATCCATATGTGTCATCGGCATTTTAGGATTATACCTACCAGTTGCTCCAGCCCACTTATACTTGGGAGGTAATAAAAGACCTCAGATAAATATTTAACTTTTGGCTCTATGTCTCTGCCTCCACATTAACTTGTCCTCTTTATTAAAGCTGGACACATACATACAATGTGGCCTTTTGTGTTAAAACTTTGAGTTTGCTAATACTGATATACTTTATTGAAATTATACCCCAGTCACATTTATTTGAATTAGACTGGTTCCCCAGTTTCTCGGTAAACCAGTATTTATATTATTATACCTGTTTTATTGTATCAGGCTCTGAGAGCTTATAGCCTGGTGCTTAAAAATGGTAACTTGTGCAGATGACTTGTCATATTTATTACTATTAGGCTTTTCCTAATTTTACACTTGGGAACCTAATTCCAAGTTCTGGGACCTCATGTAAATTGACTTCATAGTAAGTGATGATATTCAGCCAATGAACTTGGCAAGAGGTGTTACATAAAACATTTGTGGAACTTTTTAATTGTATTCCATGTGAATTGAGTTACAAAGAAAACAATTCAGATTTAAATGTTTTCTACTGCACTCAACAGAGAAATATCAATAACCTCAGATATGCAGATGACACCACCCTTTTGGCAGAAAGTGAAGAAAAACTAAAGAGCCTTATGATGAAAGTGAAAGAGGAGAGTGAAAAAGTTGGCTTAAAGCTCAACATTCAGAAAACGAAGATCATGGCATCTGGTCTCATCACTTCATGACAAATAGATGGGGAAACAGTGGCTGACTTTTTCTGGGCTCCAAAATCACTGTAGATGGAGATTGCAGCCATGAAATTAAAAGACGCTTACTCCTTGGAAGAAAAGTTATGACCAACCTAGACAGCATATTAAAAAGCAGAGACATTACTTTGTCAACAAAGGTCTGTCTAGTCAAGGCTATGGTTTTTCAGTGGTCATGTGTGGATGTGAGAGTTGGACTGTGAAGAAAGCTGAGTGCCGAAGAATTGATGCTTTTGAACTGTGGTGTTGGAGAAGACTCTTGAGTGTCCCTTGGACTGCAAGGAGATCCAACCAGTCCATCCTAAAGGAGATCAGTCCTGGGTGTTCATTGGAAGGACTGATGCTGAAGCTGAAACTCCAATACTTTGGCCATCTGATGCGAAGAGCTGACTGATTTGAAAAGATCTTGATGCTGGGAAAGATTGAGGGCAGAAGGAGAAGTAGACGACAGAGGATGAGATGGCTGGATGGCATTACCGACTCAATGGACATTGGTTTGGGTGGACTCCAGGAGTTGGTGATGGACAGGGAGGCCTGATGTGGTGCAGTTCATGGGGTTGCAAAGAGTCAGACACGACTGAGCGACTGAACTGAACTACTCAAGTAGTTAAAATTACAGTTAGGAGTTTTCTCACTGTTAGGTGGGGACAGTAATAGTAAGGACTATCTGGTGGGGTTGTTGTGAGGGTTGAATTTGTTAATGAATCTCTTTAGAACACCTTGTAAATAGCATTTGAGTGTTTTATTATTATTATTATTATCAGTTGTTTTGTTGCAGTCATAGAACAGAATATTAGTATAGTGTAGTTTTTTTTTAACTGTACAAGGAACTTTCTAGGAAATTTGTTGAATGTGAAAAATATAAAGAAGGAAATCAAAGTCACTAATAATTTCTTGCCTTTTATGTTTCACAAAATTTGCTTCTAGAATTTTTCTACACACACATTTATTTTATATATCATCATCAGTGTGTATGTACAATCAGGGTTCCTTTTTTCATCTAAAATATAACATAGACATTCTCCCATGTTAAAAATGTGTTGTATGCATCCTTTTTATTCTTTGTAGAATGGCTTGAAGTTTCTTTGAAGCACCTAGAATTGAAAGTTTTGTTAAGGCATATCATGTTTTATAGCCTAATCTTGTTGAATTGAAATGAGTTTTACTTAAGAAGACATGGACAACTAATAAAATTTATGAAGTCAGTGACTATCTGTCATACCAGCTTTTAATAAAAGATTAACAGTGTGCTGACTAGAACAAAAACTTGAAATAAGAATTGAGGCTTTCTTAAATCTTAGGAGATATTTTACTCTACCTGATTTAAAAAAAGAATGTATGACTTGTGAGGATACATGGTTTGTGTGTGTGTGTGTGTGTGTGTGTTTGGTTTTTATGATGGAGGATTTCAGACATATACAAAGTCGACAGACCTAGAAATGCCCTCCTGTATTTCTGTTCATTTCCTTTCCTGAAACCTAGGATTTCAAAATAAATTCTAAGTGTCATATGTCATTTGTGAATCCTAATATTTTTATATCTTCAAAATATTTAATGAGTCTGTTATACAGTTACTAGAAAATAATTATTTTTGGCTTACTGGAAAACATTTCCAGAAGTTGAAACTGAGTTTTCTTATTTAAAAAAATATAATTCCAAAGCTGCTTAGAAAGATGATTTCCATTGGCAAAATGGACTGCTTGTTGCTCTTTATACTTAATTGACTAGATTCTTCATTTAGAGAAAGACTTTTTTGAAGTGACCTATGTATAGTACTGTCTTGCCTTTCTCAGAATCAGATTGGGATTTTTTTTTTTCCCTTCAAACTGTTTTTCTTTTTTAATCTTTGAAGGTGTGGCATAGAATATGCTTTACACTTCTTATTTGAGTCACACAGTAACTCTGTTAGATACACAGGATAGTAACTATATTTTGTCCAAGTAACCTAGGATTCATTGAGTTAAAGTTGCTTTCTCATGGAATTAGGACTAAAAGTCTAGTCACTTCAGTCTAAATTTTGTACTTTGTTTCCCACTAGAATGCTTGTGGATGCATACACGTGTGTGTGCTAAGTCGCTTCAGTTGTGTCTGACTCTTTGCGACCTTATGGACTGTAGCCAGGCTCCTCTGTTCATGGGATTCTCTAGGCAAGAATACTGGAGTGGGTTGCCATTTCCTTCTCCAGGGTATCTTCCCGACCCAGGGATCGAACCCTCATCTCCTGCATCTCCTGCATTGCAGGCGGGTTCTTTACCACTGAGCCACCAGGAAAGCCCCCACTTCTGAATGCATTAGAATTTAAAGATTTACCTGTATTTATCTCTGTTTTTTTATTGTGTCTATCTTATATAACTTTATTAATTTTTTATAAAGTTAAGGATCAGATGATTTAGTGTATTTACACTAAATATTTTAAATAGTGAAGAGTAAGCATAGTTTTACCAGTGTATATTTTTCAATATTACAGCACCACAAAAATCCTTGGGCCATGAGGTGAATGAATTGACATCAAGTAGATTGTTGAAGTTGGAGATGGAAAATCAGAGTTTGACAAAAACTGTAGAAGAACTTCGGAGTACTATGGATTCTGCTGAAGGTACCACCTCCAAAATCCTGAAAATTGAAAAAGAAAATCAAAGACTAAGTAAGAAGGTATAAAAATTAATGTTTAATATAATGTAAAAAAGGTATATGTAAAAGTATAAATAAATAGTGTTTAGATAGAACATTTATTTTCCAACTTTTATTATACCCTCAATATTATTTTAACTTATTATATAGATCTCAAACTTATATAAATATGAAGTGAATGTACTTAGACTCATTCAAGTTCAACAGTTATTATCTTACAACTAATCTTACTTCTACCCTTGATACTCTCTGTGCAACCACCAGATAATTTTGAAGGAAGTCCTAGACATGGTAATGTCTTACCAATAAATATCTCAGTTATAAATTTCTAAAAAGTAAGGAATTTTGAAAAAGAACAGTTATGATATCACACTTAAAAAATTGTAGCTTTTGATCAGCATTTCAGTTTCTCAAATCTATTATGATTAAAAAAATTTTTTTATAAGTATATTCAAATATTTTTAAAATATAAATCCAAATAAGATTGATACGTTCAATCAGTTAATGTGTCCCTTAAGTCTTTTTTAGTCTGTAGATTTACTCTTCTTTCCTAGTAGTTTTTCTGTTGAAGAAAGTGAAGTTTGTAGTCATAGAAAATCATTGGTTTAGATCCCTTAATTAATCAGAGGGTACAAAATCCTGATATTATATCATCCATTCTTAATTTGGTAGCTAGAGTGTTTCTGTAAGGAAAACCTTTTTTTAAAAAAAATACTGTGTTAAAAAATAAGCCACTGTTAGTTACTCTGACGAACAACTCTTAGAGTGGGTAAAGTGGGATGAATGTTTGATTCTTGTCCTTTATTTACTGGTTTCCTAGTAATAAATTGGTTCTCTCATATCCTCCTGAGATAATTATTGAGTTTGTTGTGGTGTCATAATAAATTCATAAATCTAAAAATATTTGATGTATTTTAATACATTGCATTTTTCTTACCCTCCTAACTCTTTTAAGCTGCTACCTGAATCCTTATGACATGACCTGAGCACTCCTGGAGAGCTTCCTTGCTTTCTGCTATGACAGAGTGTTCTAGGTTCCTCTGAAACATTTCCTGCTTCAGACCTGGACACAGCCATTTCTCTAAAAAGCCCTTCTTTCTTTTAGTCGACAATGGTATTTAGAGGCCACAGTTTAGGGATTATGAAACCTGAATTTAAGTAGACTTTGAAAAGAAATAACAAGCATACCTTATTTTATTGCATAGTACTTTATTGCACGTCACAGATAATTGCCGCTGCTATTGTTTTTTACAGCTTGAAAGTTTGAGGCAACCCTGCTTCAAACAAGTCTCTCAGTACTATTTTTCTAATAGCGTTTGGTTACTTCATGTCTCTGTGTCGCATTTTGGTGATTCTCACAATATTTCAAACTCTTTCATTGTTACTGTATTTGTTATGGTGATCTCTGTCAGTGATCTTTGATGTTAGTGTTTTAATTGTGTTGGGATGGCATAGACTGCACCCATATAAGATAGTGAACTTAATCAAGTGATGTGGTGTTCCAGCTTCTCCACTGATGGGTGATTTCCCCATCTCTTTTCCTCTCCTTTTACCTCCCTATTCCGAGACACAACAATATTGAAATTAGGCAACTAATAACACTAGAGTGGCCTGTATGTGGTCAAGTGAAAGGAGTAGTTGCACATCTCTCACTCTCACAATCGAGTCACAAGCTAGATTAAGAATAGTGAGGAAGGAGTGTTAAGCTGAGATAGACTGAAAGGTAGGCCTCCTACACCAGTCAGCCAAGATGTGCATGCAAAGAAGTTCTTGAATTAAAAGTACTTTCAGTGAACTTTGAATGATAGGAAAATGAAAGAGTATTGTTGCTGATATGGAGAAAGTCTTAGTGGTCTGGATAGAAGACATGCCAGCCACAGCATTCCTTTAAGCCAAAGCCTAATCCAGAGCAAGACTCTCTCTTCAGTTCTGTGAAGGCTGAGCGAGGTGAGGTAGCTTCAGAAGAAAACTTTTAACCTTTTAGAGGTTGGTTTGTGAGGTTGAAGGAGAGATGTTTCCGTAACATAAAAGTACAACACGTACTAAGGTAGAAGCTGTATTTAGTTTTCCAGAAGATATAATTAATTACGGTGACTACACTAAACTAGATTTTTAGCGTAGACAAACGACCTTCTATTGGAACAAGATTCCATCTAGGACTTCCATAGCTGGAAGAGTTTAATTAATGCCTAGGTTCGAAGCTTCAAAGGACAGGTTTCTTCCCTGGCGATCCCAGTGGCTAAGACTCCACACTCCCAATGAGGGGGGCCTAGGCTTGATCCCTGGTCAGGGAACTGGATCCCACATGCCACAACTAAAGATCCTGCATGCCACAACTAAGACCTGGCACAGCCAAATAAATATATTTTTTTTCTTTAAAGGACAGACTTTCTTGTTAGAGACTAATGAAGCTAGTGACTTGAAGTCAGTGGTCATTTACAGTTTCAAAAATCTTAGGGCCCTTCAGAATTCTGCTTTATCTGTTCCCTCTGTACTTACTTTCTGTGTACTCTCTTGATGGAACAACAAAGCCTGGATGACAACATGTTTACAGTATGGTTTATTGACTATTCTAAGCCCACTTGTGAGGTCTACTGCTCAAACAAAAATTTCTTTCAAAATATGACTGCACATTGACAGTGCACCTGATCCCCAAGAGCTCTGTTAGAGACTTAGGATTGAGATTCATGTTGTTCCATGCTTACTAACACAATATCCATTCTGTGGCCCATAGATTAAAGAGTAAGTTGACTTTGAAGTCTTACTCTTTATTTTGTAAGGCTATAGCTGCCATCAAAAGTGATTCCTCTGATGGGTCTGGGCAAAGTCAATTGAAAACCTTCTGGAAAGAACTTACCAGTCTAGATGCCATTAAAAACATTCATGATTCATGGGAAGAGGTAAAAATAACAGCGTTAACAGGGGTTTGGAAGAAGTTGATTCTACCCCTCATGGATGACTTAGAGGCTTCAGCAGAGGAAGTAATTGCAGATGTGGAGGAATTAGCAAGAGAACCAGAACTAGAAATGGAGCCTGAAGATGTGATTGATTTGTTGCAATCTCATGATACAGCTATAATGGATTAGGAGTTACTTGTGCATGAGTAAAGAAAGTTTCTTGAGACGGAGTCTACTGTTGAAGATGTTGTGAAGTTGGTTGAAATATCAACAGAGGACTTAAATATTACATAAAGTTGATAAAACAGTGGCTGTGTTTAAGAGAAGTGACTCCAATTTTGAAATAAAAAGTTTTTGTAGCCTTGCATGCTACAGAGAAATTGTTCATGAAAGGAAGAGTCAGCTGACAGAGCAGACTTTGTTGTTTTATTTTAAGAAATTATGTAGCCATCCCAACCTTCAGCAGCCACTACCCTGATCAGTCAGCAGCCATCAGCATCTAGGCAAGACACTCCTCCAGCAAGAAGATTAAAACTTGCTGAAAGCTCAGGTGATGGTTAACTTTTTTTAGCAGTGAAGTATTTTTTAAGGAAGGTATGTACATTGGTTTTTTTAGACATAATGGTATGGCACACTTAATAGACTACAGTGTGGGGTAAACATAGCTTTTAGAATATTCATTTGACTCGTTTAATTGCGATACTTACTTTATTGCAGTGGTCTTGATCCAAACTTGCAATATCTCTGAGATACTCTTATTTTCCTGTTG
This sequence comes from Cephalophus harveyi, assembly GCA_006410635.1. Classification (NCBI taxonomy): domain Eukaryota; kingdom Metazoa; phylum Chordata; class Mammalia; order Artiodactyla; family Bovidae; genus Cephalophus; species Cephalophus harveyi. Next base: position 301,833 of record SJYT01012351.1, read on the forward strand.
TGGGACAGTTAGACCAAGTAATTTATTTGTGCATAGCTTTCTACCTACACAAACACATACACACAGTATACATAAATAGAAATCATATTTTAAAGACGTACATGATATTTTTATCATGAATACCCTCCATCATGTATACCCTTCAAAATGTGCTTTCACTTTTGTTTCCAGTTCTTGGTCACTGAAAAATATACTGTAATAAATATTCTTCTACATGTGTCAGCTATGTCTAGTTTTTCTTTTGGATTCTCTGTTTCTAGATTTGATTATGAAAATCTGCCTAGTTTTTAGACCAGTAGCTTTGAATAGGGAGGTATTCGTCACAGTAACCTTCAGCACTTGTTAAGATACGGATTGCTGAGCCCCATGCCCAGAGTTTCTAATGTGGTAGGGTTAGGGTGCGATAAGAATTCTCATTTCCAAGAAGTTCCTAGGTGAGACTCATCCTGCTGTTGTGGAACCATGCCATGAGAATCACTGCCTTAGATAATGCAGATAGACACTTTGATTTTCTTGAAAGATTTTCTCTTTTAAAACATTCTTTGCATCATCTTTAATTCATTAACCAAATAAGCATTTCACAATAAATTAGTGTTAAAATAGAAGTGGCCATTTAGAACTTGGAATGGTTTTATTTTTGCTGCCACTATAAATCTGGAATTTTTATTTTGAAATTAACTTTAAAGTCTAATTAGTAAATTAGTGATTCCAGCAATTTTTGATTAATTCTTTGTATCTCTCTTGTAAACTGAATGTTTCATTTGAATTCCATTAATATAGCAAATGAGTTTAATTAAATACTGTCCATATATTTCAGTATGTAATGTGAGAACCAGATTAGTTATTAATAGCTTAAAGGTTCCTGATTGTGTAAACTTAATGTGAATTATTGAATAAGATTTGTGACTTTATGCTTTTGAGATATTAATATCATTTCTTAGAGTTTCTTACTGTTGTTACAAGGATTTAGGTAATATTTAAATGTGAAGTGGAATATTTTATATGCCTAAATTTTTTTTTTTTTGGTTCCCTGGTTTGAATATGTTCCATAATAATGGGGAAATCACTAGTATGGCATATTTTGAAGTTGAATTTGCTTTTTCATACTTGTTAACCTCATACTTTGCTAGAGTTTTGCTCAAATCTTTTTTTCTCTAGTAATCTCCTTTTTTTTCTCTTTTTAATCCAAATTCCTTCTTGTCTCATTTTCTCATCTTTTCCTTCTTGTGCACTAAATTCCTTGACTAATTAAATTTCCATTTTACAAATCCATTCAAGCCAAGAGAGTTTTTTTTTCAGTATGTTTTGTGTATTCTTCATATGGCATGTGTGTATGTATGCAGTTGTATTTGTGTTTGTGTTTCGAAGTGGAAATTTGCCTTCAAAGATGCAGAGGACAAGAAAGATAATCATGTCTATGTATTTTCGTTAGCTGCTAAAATTACCTTGAAATACTACTTGAATTTTTTTATGAAATTCTTAAACTTCACTATTCTAAAACTGTCTTCTACCCTATATTCAGTGATTGGCTTTTGTTTTTATATGGTTCCACTATTTTGAAATACCAATGATATATTGTTTTGTGATTTCATTTTCACTAGGTTGAAATCCTTGAAAATGAGATTATTCAAGAAAAGCAAAGTCTTCAGAATTGTCAGAATTTAAGCAAGGATCTAATGAAGGAAAAAGCTCAACTTGAAAAAACGATTGAAACACTTCGAGAAAATTCAGAGAGACAGGTTCATAAATTTTTTTGTTAAGCAACAGATCTTAAAACTTATTAACAAAAGTTATTTTAAAGTTTGTGCAAGTAAAATTTTCATAATAACATTAAATGAAATATTTTAGAACTTTTTAGATTTTAAAGTAACTGTAGTTTTACCTCATTTTCTATCCCATGCATTTTTGAAAAGTTGAAGAGAAAACTTAGAATTTTTTAAATTGTCAGTGTGCTTAATAATTGTCTCATATAAAATTTCGTGGTACCTGTGCATGAATTGCTTTCCAAGTGTCAGCGGAATGAGACTGCAGATATTGAAGGCCCTAAATGAAATTGGGATGAAGTGCAGCTCTACTCTGATCCCACTGAAGTGGTGGCAGCAACTGTTCTGTATATTTTCATACTTGCTCTCAAGTTTTATTGGTCATTCACATGTTATGCTTGAAGAAACTGAGAATCAAATAGATTAAATAACTGACTGTTTTAAAATTTCTAATTTTTAGAAGTAAAATTGTTTGTATTATCGAGCTATAGTCCTCAAAGTGAAAGTGTTAGTTGCTCAGTCATGTCCAACTCTTTGTGACCCTGTAGTCTGTAGCCTGCCAGGTTCCTCTGTCCATGGGATTTTCCAGGCAAGAATACTGGAGTGGGTTGCCATCTACTTTTTCAGGGGATCTTCCCGACCCAGGGATTGAACCATGTCTCCTGCATTGCAGGGGAGACTCTTTACCATCTGAACCACCAGGGTTAGTCCTTAGATCACCTGTAAAAATACGCATTTCCATAGAGCTATGGAACAAAAATTCTAGAGCTAAGCATGAATCTCTGTTTTTACAAGTTTCTCGGAATTGATTGTTTAACACACTGAATTTTAAGAACCATTACCATTATAATAGACCATACTATAAATTGGATGTTTTCATTTTTAAATGTACCAGGGATATTGTGATTTTGATGTTTCCAAATTAGAATTCTTTTAGGAAATGAATACACACAAATACACACACACACACACATAGATATACATATCTATGCATATAATAGAGCAAATACTGTATTTACTGAGGTCTTCCTGTATATATGCATTGTGAAATTTCTTGAATGAATGTAAAAGCATGTATCTTCAAGAAGATATATGTATACATTTCATCTAGACTCGTATTTGAATTTGAAACATATAACCATTATATAATCTGAAGATCATTTTGGTTAATATTCATCTCTCTTAACTGTTCCTGTACATTTTGGACTCTCTAAAGATATGAAATTTAAAGACCTGGCAATACATGTACATGGTGATCTCTCAGTAAATATTTGTCAGAATTAAAAATAAAATCAACAATTTTAGCACCTTTTTATGATCTGATTTCCCTGCTAGTTTTTGGAGGAAGAAAGCTATGTAATTTTTAAATATTTAGTTCATGTTCCATTAAGTTTTAATTTTTCTCCTTTTCTTTTTACTAAATTAGATTAAAATATTAGAACAGGAAAATGAACATCTGAATCAAACCGTGTCCTCTTTAAGGCAACGCTCCCAGATAAGTGCTGAAGCAAGGGTGAAAGACATTGAAAAAGAAAACAAAATTCTCCATGAATCTATCAAAGAAACAAGTAGCAAGCTAAGCAAGATTGAATTTGAGAAAAGGCAAATCAGAAAAGAATTGGAACATTATAAAGAAAAAGGAGAAAGAGCAGAAGAACTTGAAAATGAGTTGCATCATCTTGAAAAAGAAAATGAACTCTTACAGAAAAAGATAACCAATTTAAAAATTACTTGTGAAAAAATTGAGGCCTTAGAACAAGAAAATTCAGAGCTAGAAAGAGAAAATAGGAAGTTTAAAAAAACATTGGATAGCTTTAAAAACCTCACTTTTCAGTTAGAATCCCTGGAAAAAGAGAATTCCCAGCTTGATGAGGAAAACTTAGAACTTCGAAGGAGTGTGGAATCTTTGAAGTGTGCAAGCATGAAGATGGCTCAGCTACAACTAGAGAATAAAGAACTGGAAAGTGAAAAAGAACAACTTAAGAAAGGTTTAGAGCTCATGAAAGCATCTTTTAAGAAAACAGAACGCTTAGAAGTTAGTTATCAGGGTTTAGATACAGAAAATCAAAGGCTACAGAAAGCTCTTGAAAACAGCAATAAAAAAATCCAACAATTGGAAAGTGAACTACAGGACTTAGAGATGGAAAATCAAACATTGCAGAAAAATCTAGAAGAGTTAAAAATATCTAGCAAAAGACTAGAACAGCTGGAGAAGGAAAATAAATCATTAGAGCAAGAGACTTCTCAACTGGAAAAGGATAAAAAACAACTGGAGAAGGAAAATAAGAGACTCAGGCAACAAGCAGAAATAAAAGATACCACATTAGAAGAAAATAATGTGAAAATTGGAAATTTGGAAAAAGAAAACAAAACCCTTTTCAAAGAGATTGGTATTTATAAAGAATCCTGCATTCGTCTGAAAGAATTAGAGAAAGAAAATAAAGAGCTTGTGAAAAGAGCAACTATTGATATAAAAACTTTGGTTACATTACGAGAGGTAAGTTAATTACTTAAATTTCACACAAATTTTTAAATCTTTTTAACTTAGAACTTCTTTAAGCTTTATTATGGTAATTTGTATAGTCTATTTATGGTTTAATTACTAGTTATTGAATACTAGCTATGTGCCAAATACTGGATAATTTTTACAACTAATCCTTTATTTCTGTTACCTCCATTAGATTAGAAAACTGAGGTTCAGAGACATTAAGTAACTTATTTAAGAACAAAATGGTAGGTTTGGATTTCTGGATTCACATCTAGATCTTTCAGATTTCAAAGTCCCTTAGATTTTGACTGAGAGAATATAAGCAAAAGAATGCAAATCAGGTCAACACCGAACAATTGGTAGTTGGTTGTATCGGTGTATCATGAAGAATTCTAAAATTTTTAGGAGTAGATTGGCAATAAATGGTTGGTGTAGCTCAGAAGAGAGTAAATAGTGTTTATTTGCTATCCATATGCTCTACTATATATGATAACCTTTTAAGTTCAATTACAAAAAACTTAGCATTCTGGCAGATGCTTGCACTGGGAAATCTGCCTTTCTGCTAAAGAGACGTTGAAAAGGGGTCATTATTATCCTTTTTCTTTTTCCTTTCTGTTGTTCTACAATCTTACACACATGAACAATAGATTCCTGATCCCCATGTCTCTAAGAATTCCCCCTAGTTATTCAGATCAGTGTCTTAGGCCTCTTCCACTGGGAGAGGGGTGCTTGTGATGGGAGAATATATGTTGTATCCAACATATATTCATGAAAGAAATATGCACTAGAGTTCTAGTTCAGTATGAAAAGTTAATGGATATATGTTGTTTCCCCCACACTTTTCAAACCTAAGGTGTGTAATCGCAAGTATGAGTCTCTCCTTTTAGTTTTTAACATTAAAAAGTTAAAAAGTATTAGCAAAATAGAAGAAGGAAAACATTACTCTTTGAACTGGGTTATAATTTTTTTGCTTGACTATTTTTTAATTGATAAAAAATTCAGCAACAGGCTTTCTGTCTTTCCTGGTTTAAATTATGTGTATTCCTGGATGAAATCTTGGCTGAATTTCTTTGATGTTTATGTTCACAACACTTATGTGAGTTTTGCCTTACTTTTAAAATAAGGATTTGGTGAGTGAAAAATTGAAGACTCAACAAATGAATAATGATCTTGAAAAATTAACTCATGAGCTTGAGAAGATAGGGTTAAATAAAGAGCGACTCTTACATGATGAGCAAAGTACTGATGACCGGTGAGTATTAAGTCTGTCTGAGGAATAGTGGAAATCATTTATTTTGCTTAAGCATTAATTTTGAGACTGCAGAGCAATTAAGGCAGAAAAATAATGTAGAAAACTAGGGCTTAACAAACAATAAAAAATTAACTTATATACACTTTAATTTGAAAATATTCAGTACAGGCTTGAAGAGAATTTCTGTTCTCCCATGGTAAATACAGTCTGTCAGTTAATTAGATTTTCAAGTAGTCTGCTGTTTAGTGTCCAGTTGGCCACATGATTCCAGCTGGGATAGAAGTGTGTATTGTTAAGAATATTGTTATACACTAGATTTTATTTCATTAGAATTTTATAATTGTATAATTTTTGTAATTGAATCATTTGTATTTTGTAATTGTATAATTTGTATTTTGTTGCCTCTCCATCATTACTGTTGTAGTAAGTATTTATATTTTATAATAAATAAATGTATGTGGGAAAAATTAATGCAAATTGTATTTATTAGCAAGAACTTATTCTTACCATTGTGGAATATATAGTCTAATTGTGGAATTGAATGTATAAATATAGTAAAGTGGATTTAGTGGTAGAGTGCCCTGTGATCACTTTTGTCTTTCTCTTTGTAACAGTTCTTTGCCCTGTGCGTTCTCTCTCAATATAGTTTCCTAGAGTTAGATTCTTAGGCCTCTTATCTGTTCCATGAGCATTCTATCCATCATCTCAGCTGACATGCATATTATTCCCTGCTTACTGAACATCTCTACCTGGACAGTCAGAACTCAGGCATCACAAATTTAATACATCCAGAGTCATACACATTACATGCTTTAAAATTGTTTGTTGACTCAAGCCAATATCAAAGTGAGATTTTTTTTCTCTCTTGTCAATGAACTTAAAATCTAATTGAGCAGAAAATATATGCACACAAATTAATTACAATAAGAGGCAGAGTATGATAGAATTTCTCATATACGTACTTCAGGTTTTTATTTGCTTTAGTCATCGAGATTCTCAGGTGTAAGAAATAGATTAATCTGTAATTCCTAGTCTGTGGTTCCCTCTCAGTGAATGTTCATGGACATCCTTTTTATAAAGAAAAAAATCTTAATAATATAAATATTCATGAACCCATCAATCAGAAAGATAAATATTACCACTCAAACCTATCTGCCCCTTCCTCTTCTATTACCAGTATCTTGGCTCTTTGCTATGTTGTCCCCCCTCTTTATTTTTAATATTCTGCAAGTTCTCCATGCCCTGAAGGTAGTCTTCAGAGTGCTTTAAGTCTTAACTATTCATATGTACTTGTGTAAATATATATTAATATCATAGACAAATGCTTAATAATGTGCTTAATCCATCCATTTACTCTTCCTGTAGATTCTATTCTTATGAAACTAAAAGATATATTTTGAGACTAAGATCTTCCAGATGCCTTCTTATAGCATTAATTTTTGCTTTTGACAACCTAGACTGTAATCTGGAGCTGTATACTCGGGGCTTTTTTGTTTTATTCTCATTACCAGGAATAGTTAAAAAGGGAGAGTAGACAGGAAGAACAAAATAATTTGTTTCTTTTTTAAAAAAAGACTATTTTATAAGGCTTATTTATGTATCAGTATGTAATCATAAATTATCTTTAAAAATAATTTTCTGATCTCCAGTAATGAACTATATTCTTTTTATATTTGGATAATAGATACAAACTTTTGGAATCAAAATTAGAATCCACTCTAAAGAAGTCTCTTGAAATTAAAGAAGAAAAAATTGCTGCTTTAGAAGCTCGACTAGAAGAGTCCACAAATTACAACCAGCAGTTGCGCCAAGAACTAAAAACAGTAAGTGATTTTCTTGGGAAGAATTTTGATTGTCAACTTTTTCTGTTTTTTTGCACTGCTCAGCTTGTGGGATCTTAGTTTACTGACCAGGGATTGAACCTGGGACCCAGCAGTGAAAGCACTGAGTCCTAACCACTGGACCACCAGGGAATTCCCTGTCAGATATTTGGACAGAAAATATAAAATAGAAAATGAAACATAAAATTTTATTACTGTTTTGTCTATTTCTTTTTCTTAAACTTGAGATTATTCTTAAACAGATCTTTGTTATGTAGTTTATAACAAACTATTTTGTCTATACACTATAACTTATTCAATCTTATTTTGTGTATGAATGTCCCTCAATATGTATGAAGACACATATTGGAATTGTGAGAGTGGAATGGGAAAGAGGCAGACTTATTACATTGGGAAAAGCTCTCAATGTGATTTTGACACTTCACTGTCACTCTTTTCCTATTGAGAATCCAGGTAAAAGTTTGATTAAAAAAAAATATGGGTGTGAGGATAGCAAGTAGAGGGAAGCAGTGTGTGTGGTATAAGAGAGCCCTGGATCTAAAAAATTTGAGGTCTTTTCTAAATTTTTTAATTGTGTTATTTGGAATTGTTCAGTGAAATACGTGAGGTAGGGGCTGCTGTCTGTTTTCCCTATGTGAATGAATTGAAATTGAAGGGACTTGCCCATTCTATAGGGGTAGTGTTTGGTAGAATGGTAGAATCATGATCTGCCTTTTACTCCCTTTTATTAGCTCTATAGTCATACCTGGAGTGGTTTTAGAGTCAACCAAACATTCAGGCTGACAGGCTTATTATAGGCCACATTTAGAACCGTTCAATTCAGAGCACTATAGGAAGTATAAGCTAATAGTAGGGCACAGTCTGGTGTCCCTCTTCACATATTTGTCTGAGAGTCATCTTCTCACTAGATGATAGTTCAGATGCAAGAAGGCAAGATTCACATTGGGTATGTGTGAAAGCTGCTCTGGCTTTGGGACGTCATGCTTAATACCAGTCATCATCCCTTGCAACATCTCCAAATACCTGGATTTAAGATCTTCACAGTCTTACGATTTAAGAGTTCCTACACTCAGAGAAGTCCAAAGATGTAGCTTCTTATTAGGTATTTATAGTTCTTGTAGTACAATTACAATTTACCAATCAGAAGTCATTTTTCTTGACTGGTAGCATGTAACATTGTAGTTTTATCATGTTTCCAGAGAAAGTTACCCAAAGATTAATTTCTTATACAGGAGAGGAAAAGGATTGGTTCCTCATTTGCCCATACCATCATTGCTGGTGTTTGTCTCAGACATTAACACAGAACATTTTTTGTTACAGAAGGAATTTTAGAACTTTGTTTAGTCAGCATAAAGTGTTATCCAAAAAATTATAAAGTGAAACTTGTTACCACATTAATCATCTTTCTTTTTCTGAATTTTTGCCCTTTATGCAGTATCACTATATTGCAAATAAAGTCAATTTCATGAAGCTACTAAGCCAGGAAATAAATGAGTTTGAGTATGGGTTGGTATATGATGTGTTTCAAGTCTAAAAGTTAGAGATTGTCTTCCACTTTCAGCCATTTGGAACTGGAAGATTTCCAAATTATTATTATTGAACTAGTTTTCTGCCATAAACATGCATTCAATTGAAATTATACTGTTCTAGTTTTTAATATATGATTAATTATACTGTTCTAGTTTTTTCACAGTTAACATAGACTATGAAAGCTAAATATGAGTAATAAGTATAAAGTAACCACTAAAATAGTATGACAAAGAAGTATAACTAAAATGGCAGCAAAGGAGATTATATAGAATCAAAAAATCCAAATAAAGGCAGAAAAAGAAAAAAGAGAGAACAAACTACAGGTTGAACAAATGGAAAATAAATAGCAAGATAGCAATTTTAAACCAAACCATGTCAGTCATCACATTAAATGTGAATAGTCTGTACATCCCAATTAAAAGGCATTTAATTTATTTAAATTAATAAATTAGATAAGGCAGCACCCACCTGTACACTGTCTCTGAAAAACCCTGATGGAAAATGTCATTTTCAATATGAACATAAATTAACGATTCTGATTAATGATATATAAGGTAAGGGACCATTTTTGAAACTTACAGAACAGTGGACTGAAAATGAGAAGTTCTGAGTTTTATTCTCATGTCCCCTTCTTAATAATGACATATGTCCATAACTCTTACAAGCCTTGAAAAAAGAGCCTGTGAGAAATTAATGTAAAATAGACTGGAAATTATGTTATCCATCTATATTATTAGGGTGTCAGAAGTATTTTTTTTTTTAAGTGGAAAACCAGGATCTCAGAATATCTGTTCGAACATTTGCCAAGATTTAAGTGACACTCTTATCTTGGAATCTTGTTTTCTATAATCTCACATCATTATTGTCTAACTCAGTAGTAGTAGCAAAGTTTGAGCCATAAAGCTTTCTTGAGGTTGCATTAGACATTGAATTATTTTAAACATCTGTATCCTTGTCTTAATAGAAAGTTTGAGTTTAAGTTAGAAATTTATGATAATCATTTCCTAGGAAAAACTAGTAATTCAGTATAACAATAATTTAAATTGAAGAGAGCAATTTAGTTAATCATTTTTGGATGATGACCAGTTTGTTAGTTTTGACTTTGCTCTGTTAAAGTAGGATTTGGTTATAATCATACCAGAAAACCCTGGATAAGATAATATCCTTGGATTGCTCACTCTTTATAAAATGAATAATAGTAATTTTATGTGGGTCAGTATCTGTATAAAGAAGTCATTTATTTATTAACAGGTCATTCCGGGCAACAAAATCCTTTTAAAAAGACCATACATAGATAGATATTTCCTCAGCTTCAGTTGTTCTTTTTAAGGGGAATTAATACATGTGTCAAGTTTTGGTTCTTGACATGGGGATTTCTGAAATCTCTAAACCCATTATAAATAGCTCTAAAAACAATTGTTAGTACTTAGCAACAAGTCTGTATTCATCTATTCTTCAGTGATATTTTCATCATAAGCAACAGGATCTGAAGTTACAAAATAATAGCAACATGACACTTCAGCAGGGTATATTAATATTTCTAGAGGAAAACATTTGCACTTTACAATGCATAAATTGTGATCATGATAATAATGGTAATTGTATATATTATTATATCTTTAAATAAACTGTCTCTCACATTCACCAGACCGTTGTGGAGTTTAATTATGATAAATATAACCTTGGTGGTATGTTTTCTCCCTTTTTAAATAAATGAAAAAAATATTATAAATCAACGATACTTCAATTTTAAAAGATATTTTAAAATAATATTTTAGGTGAAAAAGAATTATGAGGCTCTCAAACAGAGACAGGATGAGGAAAGAATGGTTCAGAGCTCTCCTCCAGCTGCTGGTGAAGACAACAAGTGGGAGCGAGAAAGTCAAGAAACAACTAGAGAGCTTCTGAAAGTTAAAGACAGATTAATTGAAGTTGAAAGAAATGTAAGTATTTTAGAAGGAATAAAGTTTTTTAGAAGCAAAAGATCACTGAATATATAGCAAAGTTTATCTAATCTGGTTTTGTAGATTTGTTCATTTTATACTTTCTTGATCAGTTTGTTTTATAGTATTAAGAACAATTTAATATTCTTTTCTTCATCATCGTCATGTAAGCCCATCAGCAAGCTTTGTCAACTCTGTCATGTAAATAGAATGCAGACTCATCTATTTCTGTCTGTCTCTGGTGCTAACACTCTAGTCTAAGTTAAGTTACCTTTATCCCTCATCTGGCCTGTTAAAAAAGAGTATCATCCTAACCGGCCTGCCCCTTTCACTTCTCGCCCAAACTGACCCATTCTGAATGTAGTAACCTAGGGTTTTTTTAAATAATTTGTGAGGTTTTTTATTTATTTATTTTTGGCTGCACTGGATCTTTGTTGCTGCTCATGGGCTTTCTCTAGTTGCAGAGAGTGGGAGCTGCTCTCTGGATGTGGTGTGTGGGCTTCTCACTGCAGTGGCATCTCTTGTTGTGGAGCATGAGCTGTAGGGCTTGCAGGCTTCCGTAGCTGCTGCACGTGGGCTTAGTAGTTGCAGCTCTTGGGCTTAGTTGCACTGTGGCATGTGGGAACTTCCCAAACCAGGGACCAAACCAGTGTCTCCTGCATTGCAGCAAGGTGGATTCTTAACCACTGGACCACCAAGGAAACCCTAGAGTTATTTTTAAAACATAATCCAGGTCATGTCATTTTCCTGCTTATAATCTTCAGTGGTTTCCCATTTTATTAATAATGAAATCCCTGGTGACTCAGAGGTAAAGAATAGGCCTGCAGTGCTGGAGACCCAGGTTCAATCTCTGGGTTGGAATGATCCCCTGGGAAAGGGAATGACTACTGACTCCAAGGACAGAGGAGCCTGGTGGGCTACATACAGTCCATGGGATCACGAAGTCGGACACAAATGAATTAACACTTTTAACTTTCACTTCATACTTTTTACTATATCCATAAGATCCTATTTGACATTTCCCTGCTTGTATCTTTAGCCTTATACTATATTAGTCTTCTACCTACCTTGTTTATAATCTGAGGATAATATTAGTATCTGTTAATATGTGGAAAACATATGGCAAAACCAATACAGTATTGTAAAGCAAAATAAAGTAAAAATTAAAATTAAAAAACCCAAAAAATAAAATTGAACTTCTAAAAAGAGAAAAAAAAATGTGGAAGACAGAACAGTGACTGGCACTTAATAAGCAAATTAATTCTAGTCATATTGGCATTTTCTGTTTATTCCTCTTTCAGGGCCTTTCTGTTTGCTTGCCCTAGCTGGAGCACGTGACAGGCTTCTGTCAACATTCAGGTCTCACATCACATGTCATCTATAGGGGGTTTTCTCTGACCCCTTCTCCACTGAAGCAGTCGTTCCCCAACCTAAAACCATTTACTCTCTCACCACTGCCTTGCTTAGTTTCTTCATGGAACTTTTTACCAATTAATTTTTAGTATTCACTGATTTACTATTTGACTATAAAAAAGCTCCCTGAACGAAGGTAGTTTGTCTTTCTTTTACATCACTGTGCCTTCTATGTGTAAAACAATGCTTGGTAGATAGCAGATTGTTAATAAATATGCACTGAGTGAGTTTATTAAATATTTACTATAGAAAATAATTCAGCAACCATTTATTCTGCAAAGATGAGTGAGCCTAAATAACTTAATGTGCTAACAAGTAAAAGAGTTGTGGTTCAGTTCAGTTCAGTTGCTCAGTCGTGTCCGACTCTTCACGACCCCATGGACCACAACACGCCAGGCCTCCCTGTCCAACACCAACTCCCAGAGTTTATTCAAACTCACCTCCATGGAGTCAGTGATGCCATCCAACCATCTCATCCTCTGTCATCTCCTTCTCCTCCTGCCTTCAATCTTTCCCAGCATCAGGGTCTTTTCAAATGAGTCAGCTCTTCGCATCAGGTGGCCGACGTATTGGAGTTTCAGCTTCAATATCAGTCCTTCCAATGAACACTCAGGACTGATCTCCTTTAGGATGGACTGGTTGGATCTCCTTCCAGTCCAAGAGATTCTCAAGAGTCTTCTCCAACACCACAGTTCAAAAACATCAATTCTTCTGTGCTCAGGTTTCTTTTATAGTCTAACTCTCACATCCATACATGACTACTGGAAAAACCATAGCCTTGATGAGTTGGACCTTTGTTGACAAAGTAATGCCTCTGCTTTTTAATATGCTGTCTAGGTTGATCATAACTTTCCTTCCAAGGAGTAAGTGTCTTTCAGTTTCATGGCTGCAGTCACCATCTGCAGTGATTTTGGAGAAAGAAATAAAGTCAGCCACTGTTTCCACTGTTTCCCCATCTATTGGCCATCAAGTGATGGGACGGATGACATGATTTTAGTTTTCTGAATGTTGAGCTTTAAGCCAGCTTTGGTTTTATTGTTTTCTAATTTGTTTATTGAAAACTAAGCCATGAAGACAGAAGTTAATCTCTTACACTACTGATTTCTACTTTTTCACCCAAAAATAATCACTGGAAACTTTTCTATTTCCAGAAAAATGTTTGTGAGTTATCTGTTTATAGAAGTTTTATTTCTTTTACAGATTTACATTTTTGAGACCTTATTTCCATTTTTCAATTATTTTATCTTAGATCTATTTTAGCATATATGGAGCTATCTAATTTTATTTAATGACCACGTACTATTCCATTGTGTATATTTTACCATAATTTATTTAAATAAATTCCATATCAGTGGACATTTAAGTTATTTTTCAGATTTGCTTCTGTGAAAATCCATATTATAACATGTTTCTGCATCCTGATTCTCTTCTATTGTGTCCAACTCTTTGCGACCCTATGGACCGTATCCAGCTGAATACTGGAGTGGGTTGTCATTTCCTCCTCCAGGGGAATCCCTTGCTGATCCAGGGTTTGAATCCGCATCTCTTAAGTCTCCTACATTGGTGGGCGGGTTGTTTACCACTAGTGCCACCTGGGAAGCCTTAACATGTTCTGCATGCTAAGTTGCTTCAGCTGAGTCAGACATTGTGTCCCTATGGACAACAGCCCTCCAGACACCTCTGTTTGTTGGATTCTCCAGGCAAGAATACTGGCTGCTGCTGCTAAGTCGCCTCAGTCGTGTCCAACTCTGTGCGACCCCATAGACGGCAGCCCACCAGGCTCCCCCGTCCCTGGGATTCTCCAGGCAAGAACACTGGAGTGGGTTGCCATTTCCTTCTCCAATGCTTTATGAAAGTGAAAAGTGAAAGTGAAGTGGCTCAGTTGTGTCCAACCCTCAGTGACTCCATGGACTGCAGCCTACAAGGCTGCTTCATCCATGGGACTTTCCAGGCAAGAGTACTGGAATGGGTCGCCATTGCCTTCTCTAAACTGGAGGGGGCTGCCATTCCCTCCTTCAGAGGATCTTCTGGACCAAGGGATCAAACCCAAGTCTCTTAATATATCTCTTGCATTGGCAGGTGGGTTCTTTACCACTACCACTACCTTGAAAGCCCTAACTTTTTTGGATCCACAGCATGTGAGGTCTTAGTTCCCCAACCAGGGATCGAACCTCCACCCCCTACATTGGGCTGGCAGAGTCATAAACAGTGGACTGCCAGGGAAGTTCCTAGGGTAGTAAATTGCTCACAGTAGAACTGACAGGCCAAAGAGTATATATAGAGAGATATTTCTGTGTCTGTATTTAATTTTAATTGATTTAAAACACACAAATTAAAATATTAGTGAGCTATTTTATATCCTTTTTATGTATTTATCAGCTACATATGAAAATTCATGTTTCATTATTCAGTCATATATATTTTTATATCAATCACTTAGATTAAAAATTACATTTCAGAAAACTTGGTGTGTTATATTCTATAAGATGAATCTCTTTTCCCACTTACTTCATCTATAAATTTCCACTGGGGAGAAATTACCTGGTTGACATATTGTACTCATTTAGATAATGGGTTTATAAAGATGGCTACCCTATATTAGACTGATAATTTTTGCTGATTTGCTAGTACATATGTTTGTTAACTGCATCCTTTTCCATTGTAAACCTTTTCTTGTTCTTAGATGCCCTATCTATTCTCAGTTATCTCTTCTATTCATTATAGACTGTAGGAGTTTTTCTTATTAAGGATACCCAGACTTGTTAGAGCTTTTACATTTTGGTTTCTGAAGAGCTGAACTATAACAGTATAAGTGAATATACTTATATATCTCACATATATAAGTGGAAAATGGTGCACCTTTTTGTTATATCAGAATGGTATATAAGAAAGTGCTACACTCAATATGCCAGCAATTTGGAAAACTCAGCAGTGGCCACAGGACTGGAAAAGGGCAGTTTTCATTCCAATCCCAAAGAAAGGCAATGCCAAAGAATGCTCTAACTACCACTCAATTTCACTCATATCACACACTAGTAAAGTAATGCTCAAAATTCTCCAAGCCAGGCTTCAGCAATACGTGAACCGTGAACTTCCAGATGTTCAAGCTGGTTTTAGAAAAGGCAGAGGAACCAGAGATCCAGTTGCCAACATCTGCTGGATCATGGAAAAAGCAAGAGAGTTCCAGAAAAACATCTACTTCTGCTTTATTGACTATGCCAAAGCCTTTGACTGTGTGGATCACAATAAACTGTGGAAAATTCTGAGAGAAATGGGAATACCAGACCACCTGACCTGCCTCTTGAGAAATCTGTATGCAGGTCAGGAGGCAACAGTTAGAATTGGACATGGAACAACAGACTGGTTCCAAATAGGAAAAGGAGTACGTCAAGGCTGTATATTGTCACCCTGCTTATTTAACTTCTATNGAAAAAACAAGAGAGTTCCAGAAAAACATCTACTTCTGCTTTACTGACTATGCCAAAGCCTTTGACTGTGTGGATCACAATCAACTGTGGAAAATTCTGAAAGAGATGGGAATACCAGACCACCTGACTGGCCTCTTAACAAACCTATATGCAGGCCAGGAAGCAACACTTAGAACCGGACATGGAACAACAGACTGGTTCCAAATAGGAAAAGGAGTACCTCAAGACTGTATACTGTCACCCTGCTTTTTTAACTTATACGCAGAGTACATCATGAGAAACGCTGGGCTGGAAGAAGCATAGGCTGGAATCAAGATTGCTGGGAGAATTATCAATAACCTCAGATATGCAGATGACACCACCCTTATGGCAGAAAGTGAAGAGGAACTAAAAAGCCTCTTGATGAAAGTAAAAGAGGAGAGTGAACAAGTTGGCTTAAAGCTCAACACTCAGAAAACGAAGATCATGGCATCTGGTCCCATCACTTCATGGGAAATAGATGGGGAAACAGTGGAAACAGTGTCAGATTTTATTTTGGGGGGCTCCAAAATCACTGCAGATGGTGATTGCAGCCATGAAATTAAAAGACGCTTACTCCTTGGAAGGAAAGTTGTGACCAACCTAGAAAACATATTCAAAAGCACAGACATTACTTTGCCAACAAAGGTCCTTCTAGTCAAGGCTATGGTTTTTCCTGTGGTCATGTATGGATGTGAGAGCTGGACTGTGAAGAAAGCTGAGCGCCAAAGAATTGATGCTTTTGAACTGTGGTGTTGGAGAAGACTCTTGAGAGTCCCTTGGATTGCAAAGAGATCCAACCAGTCCATTCTAAAGGACATCAGTCCTGGATGTTCTTTGGAAAGAATGATGCTAAAGCTGAAATTCCAGTACTTTGGCCACCTCATGCTAAGAGTTGACTCATTGGAAAAGACTCTGATGCTGGGAGGGATTGGGGGAAGGAGGAGAAGGGGATGACAGAGGATGAGATGGCTGGATGGCATCACCGACTTGATGGATGTGAATTTGAGTGAATTCCGGGAGCTGGTGATAGACAGGGAGGCCTGTCGTGCTGCAATTCATGGTGTCGCAAAGAATTGGACATGACTGAGTAACTGAACTAAGGGGAAGAAATCAGTGACTTATTCCCTTAGAGCAATAAGAGGATAAGGCTTATGGCTGTTTCACCAGATTTCCAGTTTCAGGGCACAGGTTTGGACTGCTATACATCATGGTATCTATTCCCATCCACAGTGGACAAACCAGCAATGAGTTAAGATTACAACCCCTTAATCCTACCCAGCACTAGTCCCGGTGAGAACTTGGAGATGCCCAGCTCCAGCCTGAGGTTCCAGGAGGTTGATCTGCATTGACCTACTTAGGTATCTCGTCTCCGGGATATTGTCATGCCTCAAACTTCCTGGGGATCCACCAGTCCAGGGGTCCCATGAGGTTGAAAGGACCGACTTACTCAGGGAGCCAATTCTCTGGAGGTTGACATGCCTTTGACCTGCCCAGTGATTCAGTCTCCATGAGGTTGTCATGCTTCAACCTGCCTGGGGATCTGCATCCTGACCTGGGGAGGCCCTCCTCTCAGGTTGCAACAGTACTGAGAGGATGAGCTTCAGAAAGACTCATCCCTAAGGAAGTCCACCCATGGAAATAAAAGGAAGCCAATTAGTTGTGGGACTATGCCCAGTCTCAGCAGTAACTCAGGAGCCCAACGAGAACCCCCTTGCCTTTCTGGAAAGGCTAAAAGAGGACCTCCAAAAGTTTACCAGTCTGGACATATACTCTTACGAGGGACAGGTGATTTTAAAGAACAAATTCCTTTCCTAATGTGCATCAGACATCAGTATAAAGTTACAACTACAACAGTAGGACCCTGCTGCCTCTTTAGATGAGACGGTCTAGACAACCACCAATACCTTTTATAACAGAGAACAAGAGAGGGAGGCCAAGCCCCAGGAAAAGGAGATAAGGAAAGAGACAAGGCATGCCCAGATGCTGGCTGCCCTCCAGGGAAGCCCTATGGCAAACCCTGAGTCCTTGAAGGACAAGGCATGAGGCAAATGCCTAATTTGTAGACAGGAGAGACATTGGGCCAAAGAGTGTCCAAACCATGATAAGTCCCCTAAAACGGCTTGCTACAAATGCCATCAATTGGGACACTGGGTGGCACTCTGCCCTCAGGACCCAAGGGCCTCAAGGTCAAGTGCCCAAGCCTTCCCTCACAATGGTTCAACAGGACTGAAGCAGCCCACTCCAGTCAGCCCACCGATCACAGATAACCACATGGGAGTAAAGCCAAGAGTGCAACTAGATGTGGCAGGTAGGTCCGAGACTTTCTTGGTTGACACAGGGGCTCCTAATCTTTCCTGATATCCTGCTCCAGAGCCTTCTTCCCCCAAACCTGTACCATTTTGAGTGCTACAGGAAAAGTAATTACACAAAGATTCACCTGAGCACTTTGTTGCTTCAGTTCAGTTCAGTCACTCAGTCGTGTCCGACTCTTTGCGATCCCATGAATCGCAGCTCACCAGGCCTCCCTGTCCATCACCATCTCTCGGAGTTCACTCAGACTCACGTCCATCGAGTCCGTGATGCCATCCAGCCATCTCATCCTCGGTTGTCCCCTTCTCCTCCTGCCCCNCACTGAAGAAGGCTTTCTTATCTCTTCTTGCTATTCTTTGGAACTCTGCATTCAGATGCTTATATCTTTCCTTTTCTCCTTGGCTTTTTGCCTCTCTTCTTTTCACAGCTATTTGTAAGGCCTCCCCAGACAGCCATTTTGCTTTTTTGCATTTCTTTTCCATGGGGATGGTCTTGATCCCTGTCTCCTGTACAATGTCACGAACCTCATTCCATAGTTCATCAGGCACTCTATCTATCAGATCTAGTCCCTTAAATCTATTTCTCACTTCCACCGTATAATCATAAGGGATTTGATTTAAGTCATACCTGAATGGTCTAGCGGTTTTCCCTACTTTCTTCAATTTGGGTCTGAATTTGGTAATAAGGAGTTCATGATCTGAGCCACAGTCAGCTCCTGGTCTTGTTATTGTTGACTGTACAGAGCTTCTCCATCTTTGGCTGCAAAGAATATAATCAATCTGATTTCGGTGTTGCCCAGATGGACAAATATTTTCCTACTAGTTTCTGGTGGTCCGTAGGTGTCCTACTCCCTTAGTGGGAAGAGATCTTTCCCTGTCTTTGAAATCTTGCAGCTGTTGCAGTCTTAATAGAAGATGCTTTAAAACTCTCTCGGGGGAAAACTATTTTTACCAGCCACCAAGTGAAACAACTTCTGAATGGGAGAGGCCATTTATGGATGTCTGATTAAAGGATCCTCAGATAGCAAGTATCCAGGCCTGACTATATCCCCTTGTGAGGTTCTTGACCCAGCTACTCTCTTGCCTATCCCCCAAGGGCTCTCTCCCCTTTCACTCTTGCCTAGAAACCTTGGACCACTGGACAAGCCCCCAGGAGGGATTGTCAGAAGATCCTCTGACCCATTCTGCTGCTGCTGCTACGTCACTTTAGTCGTGTCCGACTCTGTGCGACCCCATAGACAGCAGCCCACCAGGTTCCTCCATCCACAGGATTCTCCAAGCAAGAATACTGGAGTGGGATGCCATTTCCTTCTCCAATGCATGCATGCATTCATGCTAAGTCGCTTCAGTTGTGTCCAACTCTGTGCGACCCTATGGACAGCAGCCCACCAGGCTCCTCCGTCCACAGGATTCTCCAGGCAAGAATACTGGAGTGGGTTGCCATTTCCTTCTCTAGACCAATCCTGAGGAAATCTGATATACTGATGGAAGCAGCTTTGTCTTGGATGGAAAAAGAACTGCATATGCAGTAGTCTCCAATTTTGAGACCTTAGAAGCTAAACGTTTGCTACCAGGTTCTTCAGCCCAATTAGCTGAGCTCATAGCCCTGACTCGAGCTTTAGAGCTGGGAAAAGCAAAAAGAGTAGCCATTTACACTGACTCCAAGTATGCCTTTCTAGAACTACATGCACATGCTGCTATTTGGAAAAAAGAGGCCACTTAACCACCTGAGGGTCCTCAATCAAATAGGGTGATCAAATCCTTAGGCTCTTGGAGACAGTCCACCTACCCGCTGAGGTTTCAGTCTCCCATTGTAAAGGACACCAAAAAAGGAGCATCGAGGTGCCAGAGGAAGCAGCTGATCAGGCGGCTAAGAGAGCAGCATTACAGAACAGTGACCTAATAGGGGTTGCCACCTTAGTTCCACAGACTAATTTGCCAGAAACTTCATATACTGAAGGTGAGACTCCTAAAGCTAAAAGAGGGTTTTCAAGAAGATCATATGGGGTGGTCCCAAAAGGAGGGATTCTTTTTCTGTCTGGGAACCTCCAATGGAAGTTGGTTAACTCCTTTAGGGGGAAAGGTCCTCCAAAGATTACTAGAAAGATCCTTCAGAGGAACATTCCTCCAAACGACTATAAGGCAAATGGTCTCCTCTTGTCTCACTTGCCATTAAACAACCCCCATGGAGCTTGAAGACCCCAGCTGGCCCAGCCTGTCCAATGGCATGGGGCCTAACCAGGAGAGGACTGGTAGATGGACTTCACCCAGATGCCAGTTTCTCAAGGGTATAAATACCTATTAGTCATGATAGATACATTCACAGGATGGATTGAAGGCTTTCCCACCAGGACTGAGAAGGCTGAGGAGGTGGTAAAAAAAACTGCTTCATGAAATCATTTCATGATTTGGCCTGCCCAGGTCATTACAGAGTGACAATGGGACATCATTTACTTCTAATGTCAGCCAAGGGGTCTCTAAAGCATTGGGCATTACTTATTATCTCCATTGTGTCTGGAGGCCTCAGTCATCAGGAAAAGTAGAAAGAGCCAACCAATTTTTAAAATCAATGATAAAATAGATAGCCCAGGAGACCTCCCTGGGATGGAAGGAGGCTTTACCAATAGCTTTCCTCCATACCCTGTGTTCGGAGAAGGCAATGGCAACCCACTCCAGTGCTCTTGCCTGGAAAATCCCATGGATGGAGGAGCCTGGTAGGCTGCAGTCCATGCGGTCGCTAAGATTCGGACATGACTGAGCTACTTCACTTTCACTTTTCACTTTCATGCATTGGAGAAGGAAATGGCAACCCACTCCAGTGTTATTGCTTGGAGAATCCCAGGGATGGGGGAGCCTGGTGGGCTGCCATCTATGGGGTCGCACAGTCAGACACGACTGAAGTGACTTAGCAGCAGCAGCAGCAGCAGCATACCCTGTGTTGCCCCTAAAGAACAGGTTGGCTCTTGTCCTTATGAGATGCTATATAGCAGATCTTCTGTTTGTGTCAATGACCACTTCCTAGATTGAGAGGCTCAGACCCTCTGGTCTTATACCATGGCTATTGGGCAATTCCAACAAGATATATGCTTTGGGGTATCAACCAGGATCCAAAAGATTCTAAAGAGCCATGACTATATGCTCCAGGGACTCAAGTCCTAATTAAAGTTTGGAAAGATGGGTCTCCAAAGGCTCAACTTCAGCCCACATGGAAGGGGCTCCTACCCTGTAATACTTTCTACCCCCACAGCAGTCAAGGTAGCAGGACACAACTACTGGGTTCACTACTTACAAGTCAAGCCGTGGAAAAAAACAGAAGAGGACACCCAATACACCTGTCAACAAGCTACAACACGCAGTGCCAGTTCAACAAGGATATATAAAACTACACCTGACCATATAAAACATCACTCACCCTTAGATGGACACTGCTATAAGGACTCTGAGGCTTGAGACTAGCAAGATGGGGAGACCCAAGGGGATGGCCCCTCGCCATCCCAGCTCAGCAGGAAGTAGCCAGAGGGACCTCGATGGCCCTACTCCCAAAGAATTGGGCCTCCCATCTCTTGAGGAGGGAATGTTAGGTAGTTAGAATAGGAGAAAGGAGCCCAAAATGGAGGTGGCTAAAAGATAAAGAAAGGGAAAAGCCCACAAAAACAGAACAAAATACCGCTGGTAGCTTGATAGGGATTGCATTGAATCTGTAGATTGCTTTGGGTAGTATACTCATTTTCACTATATACCCTGTGGATCAGAGTCAGAACTTCAGGTGAAATGAACATTCCTTCTTCTTGGCCAGCCCAGCTTGCAAAGGGCAGGCTCAAGGTGGCGGGGAGGAGGCAAGGTAGGGGGAAGGAGGCAAGGTAGGGGGGAGGAGGCAAACGTATAAAAGGAGGAAGCCAAGGCAGATTGAGGCCTCTCCATTGGGGTCGTCCCACCCTCATGCCTCAAGGGTGTACTTTCCTTTGCTTGCTGAATAAAACTGAGCTGTAACTGAGCTGTAACACTGGCCCGCTGTTTCAAATTTTTGCTATGGTGAGACAGAACCAAGGAAATTAGACATTCCCCTGACAGAACATAAGAAGGTTTTTCTCAACAGAGGTTTAAACTCTTTGGGAGTCTGTTCCCTTCCTGTAGGGCTACTTTAGCAAGCGGTCCTGTGTGTACATGGAGGCAGTCATACCTCTACACCACTGGCTCGCTGTCCTTAGGCTTCTAAGCACACGCTGTCCATATCATCTGTCCCAGTGACCTTCAAGCTCCTTCTCTGGCCCACAGTCAGGCAGTCCATTTCCATTAGTTCAAGCTAGGATAGCTACCCTAGAGCTAGTCTGTCCTTTTATTTTCAAACAAAGCTCTAAACTGTTCTGTGGCTTTCAAAGAGCTAGGAGTCCCCATCCTACCCTCCAGTGTTAACTTTGGATTCTGGGTGGTCCTGGCCAGTTCACACAATTCTCCCTCATTCACATACAGTTTGATCTTCTCCAAGCAGAGTAGATGTCTCTTAAAAATTCAAAGGTCCTGGGTCCCATTGGGAAGTTGAATTCAGTTGAGCTTTGTAATATATCCACCCTCAGGGTAGGAAAAAAGCTTGCCTATCTCTTCTCCCATAGGGAAATGTGAGATTAGCTCTCTGTGGGCCTCTCTCTCTTTTTCATTGTCACTGGGGGCGGGGGTGGGGGGTGGTGGTGGTGTCTAGGAGAGCCGTCTGCACCTGTCCTGGGTTCGCCCAAGGACCTCTTGATCAACAACACCATTAATCTAGAGAAGTCATGATCTGGAAGCAGAAAACAAAATAGGGAAAAGAGAATTTTCTTTAAGTTTTTTCTTCTAGCTTTTACATTCCACATCATGTTATGTTGCTAGCAAAGAAGAAAAATAAAGACCTTTGAAGCTCTGTTCTGAAGAAGTCTGTTCTTTAAGGAATGAGAAAGATGTACCTACTGATTCTGCATTTGCATTATGGTTAATTTTTAAAGGTATGTTTTTGGTCTATTAAGAACTATGTGGGAACTGAAGTTTTTTCAATGTCCTTTCACAGCTTGTCAATCGTTTGGTCTTTTAGAGAGTATAGAGTTCTATAACTGCAAGGTGTGCATACATTGTTGCCAAAGTAAAAAGGCACTATAAATGCTCAAAATTCTCCAAGCCAGGCTTCAATAGTATGTGAACTGATAACTTCCAGGATTTAGAAAAGAGGAACCAGGGATCAAATTGCCAACATCCGTTGGATCATAGAAAAAGCAAGAGAATTCCAGAAAAACGTCTACTTCTGCTTCATTGACTATGCTAAAGCCTTTGACTGTGTGGATCACAGCAAACTGGAAAATTCTTCAAGAGATGGGTATAGCAGACCACCTTACCTGCCTCCTGCGAAATCTGTATGCAGGTCAAGAAGCAGTGGTTAGATCTGGATATGAAACAATGGACTGCTTCAAAATTGGGAAAGGAGTACATCAAGGATGAATATTGTCACCCTGGTTATTTAGTCTTCCCTGCTGGCTCAGATGGTAAAAGTGTCTGTCTACAATGTGGGAGATTGGGGTTCAATCCCTGGGTCGGGAAGGTCCCCTGGAGAAGGAAATGGCAACCCACTCTAGTATTCTTGCCTGGAAAATCCCATGGACAGAGAAGCCTGGTAGGCTACAGTCCATAGGGTTGCAAAGAGTTGGACACAACTGAGCAACTTCACTCTCACCTGGTTATTTAACTTATATGTAGAGTACATCATACAAAATGCTGGGCTAGATGAAGCATAAGCTGGAATCAAGATTGCTAGGAGAAATATCAATAACCTCAGATATACAGATGACACCATCCTTATGGCAAAAAGCAAAGAGGAACTTGAGAGCCTCTTGATGAAGGTGAAAGGAAAGTGAAGAAGCTGGTTTAAAAGTCAACATTCAAAAAATGAAGATCATGGCATCTGGTCCCATCTCTTCATGGCAAATAGATGGGGAAACAAGGGAAACAATGACAGACTTCATTTTTGGGGGGCTCCAAAATCACTGCAGATAGTGACTGTAGCCATGAAATTAAAATACACTTGCTCCTTGGAAGAAAAACTATGACAAACCTAGACATCATATAAAAAAGCAGAGACTATTTTGCTGACAAAGGTCCATATAGTCAAAGCTATGGTTTTTTCAGTAGTCATGTACGGATGTGAGAGTTGGACCATAAAGAAGGCTGAACGCTGAAGAATTGATTCTTTTGAACTGTGGTATTGGAGAAGACTCTTGAGAGTCCCTTCGACTACAAGGAGATCAACCCAGTCAATCCTAAAGGCGATCAATCCAGAATATCCATTAGAAGAACTGATGTTAAGGCTGAAGCTCCAATACTTGGGCTACCTGATACGAACAGCCAACTCATTAGAAAAGACCCTGATGCTGGGAAAGATTGAAGGCAGGAGGAGAAGGGGATGACAGAGAACGAGATGGTTGGATGGTATCACTGACTCAATGGACATGAGTTTGAGCAAGCTCCAGGAGATGGTGAAGCACTGGGAAGCCTGGCGTGCTTCAGTCCATGGGGTCACAATGAGTCAGACATAGCTAAGCGACTGAACAGCAACGACAATCTTCTAAATCTACATGGTGAATAGGTCCTGGTTTGAGTTAGACACCTGGAATCATTTTAATGGTAACTTGAGGTATTTATACCACCACCTGCCCATTTGACTTTTTCATGGACTTCCTTAAAGATATCCCCTGACACCAATGTCCGATTATCATTCTACTGTAGGAAATAGATTATCTTAGTTTTCTATTAGTCTAACCATATTTCCACAAACTTAGCCGCTTGAAACAACACACTTATTATCTCACAGACACTATGAGTCAGGATTCTAGGTGTAAGTGGGTTCTCTGCTTCACTGTCTTTCAAGGCTGGAACCAAGTTGTCAGCTAGGTATGTCATTATTGGTAGAATTCAGATCCTTGCATATGCTTCATTTCCTTGCCGGATGAAGGCTGTAAACTTTCCTTAACTCCTTGAGGCTTCCCACAGTTTCTTCCCACATGGGGCTCCCCAAGATGACTCCTTGCTTCTTCAAAGCCAGCAAAGGAGAGAGAGACACCAGCAGGATGGGCACTAAAATATTTCATGATGTAATCACAAAACAATGTGCATGTGATCATCCAATGGTCCATTTAAATACATCTAATTTGTAATACACAAAGATTATCCCAAGTCCTGCCCTATGATATGTGCAAATGTGATTTGTGTCTGTCATTCCTACATGGCAATCAAAAGCCTCAAATTATTTATCTCCTCCAAGATCAGAAGAAAGTTCCCCTGCATACAGCAGACTTTCAAAGAGCTATGCTAATCCTGGGAGGAACACTTTGCAAAAGACTCTTCCCACTTTGATGTGCTAGCTTTTACCCTACATTCAAACGCAAATCTCTTTCTATTCCTATTTTTATGAGATCACTGAGGAATGGAACTGCCATAAATTTCTCCTCTAAAGGGTCACACTGTATGCAAAGAATATCAAGTTATTTTTATATAAAGGTTAAGTCTCTAAGTATTTTTAAAAATAGTATTAATGGGGAATTCTGTCAGTGTGTACTGCTCTTACTACCAAGTCTCTATCTTTTCAAGTTGGTTGCAACTTGATCATCCAAGATTAGCCAGCTGTCCTAACCAAGACTTTGGTTTGGCTTCAAAGTTTGTGTGACCTTATTAGGTCACCCCAGGGTGGGGGGTTTACTAGCAGCGCTCACTGTTAAATATCGGCTTAATTCCCACCCCCTGACCTTCTTCTATAAAAAATCTGTGATTTCCTTGGGCATGAAGGAAATCCTCCCATTGGTGGGAGTGGTTGGCAGCCCCTGTTATGAGATCACTGGCTATTTTGTCCAAGGTGAAACATTTCCCTTTGACCTGGCAAGCCATTTCTAAACCCACAGCATTTTCAGAGGAGGTGAATAGTGCCAACTTGCAAAATGGGTTAATCTGTTTGTTTCAATAATTTTAAAATCCTAATCATTGAATAATGAACATAGGATCTTAACTGCTTTAATTAAAAAATATTCATTACAAAAACTTCTTTCCCAGCAAAACTCATGAAAAATGTATTTTTGAGTATACAGCTTGTGACCTGAACGTGTCAACCACTCTTCTTCACTTCTTCCTCTATAACCTTAGTGTGTCTATGTCTCAGTGCATAATGTTCCATAATTTTAAAACTCGCTACCGGATAGTAGATGTTTAGAACCCTGAATCATTCTTTAGGATATTTCGTGTTTCTAATACCTCCTTCTATCCTTACACTTTTGGTGGGGGGCATCTTTTTTCTCTCTTGCCATTCTTATTTCCCTCTAGAGTTTTCCTTTTTATTACTTGTCCATACAAACTCTTGGATGTGTGTAGGGATGGGGGTTCAGAGAGGGGTGGATGGTGATTGCTGTTCCCCCTTCTCTGGGTTCCTACCAACCCACAAATTTAGGAACTCTTCCTTTTCTGAAGTAGCAAGGAAGTCACGGCATTCTCCTTTCTTTACTCTCCCTCTGTCTTCCCAGGACCAGCGAATAGTGTCAGGATAGACCTTTGGTCCATAGTTCCTGTTGGGTGGGGCTGGTGGGGCCTCACGCCTGTCTCTCTTTGCCTGCCTGTAGTTTTCACATGTTTTTCTCAATCTTATAAGCCCCCTCAGGGAAGATTGTGTTCCTGGAGGGCAGTGGGGAACAGTCCTGTAATTGTCCAGCTGCTTTGGCTAAGAATGTCTCTTCAGCAAATGGTGATTGGTCATTTAGTCACAAAGTCGTGTCTGACACTTTGTGACCCTAGGGACTTCAGCCCGCCAGGCTCCTCTGTCCTTGGGATTTTCCAAATGAGAATACTGGAGTGGATTGCCATTTCCTTCTCCAGAAAATCTTCCCAACCAAGGGACCGAACCTGGATCTCCTGCATTGCAGGCAGATTCTTTACTGCTGAGCCACCTGGGAAGGAAGCCATTGGTTGCAGACCCAAGCTACCTTCTTAAATCTTGCTGAGCCGTGATACAGCTAGTGCTTTGGTCTCTGACAACAGAGACTTTTAAATTTATTCTTCATCTAGCAGAGAAGGGGAGGCTATGAGTTCATATCCTCAAATACCAATAAGGTGCTATCAACCTAGACCTGCCTCCCAGGGAGAGAGACTGGGAGGAAGGCAACAGGAGGCAAGTGGGCAGCGGAGCTTGAGAGCAACTTCACGGGCCCTGCTCAGGAAAGCAGAAAAAAAGCCGGATGTCCTGTGAAACGAGGGCATTTGTGATGTGGGCCACCAAGCCAAGTTTAGTTCTTCCTGATTCCAGCCAAATCGCAGGAGGGGTGCCAAAGTTTCAGTGGAAACTCTGGGCAGGAAGCCAGGCTGGAGAAACCTGCTAAAAACACACCCAGCAAGTACCAAGGGCACAGCTCGTAGACCCAAAAGATGGACATCCTCAGTCATGATGACAGAAATGGACAAGCTGGCCACGGCCCTGAGGAAGCAGGCTTGTTCACAGCTTCTAGATTGTGCTTTCCAGTGCATGTGAGGCAGGAACAACAATGTGTCCCCAAATCACTTCCTCGAAATTGAGAATCACGACTTTGACCAGCCCAGACTTCAGTGAGGTGAACTTAAGAATTCTGTTAAAAGTAGGGGAAGGACCCTATCTGACTAGGAAATTGGTGTGGCCATGGTAGAATGCAGAGAATGGAGTATGCACACAGAAGCTAAAATGTCCTGCTTTACCCAGGTATGTATCATGAAGAACTCCCACATCCCCCTGCTAGCAGTCACTTGGGGTGAGTGAAGATAAGTATCTCTGGCAGGCAGGAAGGAAAAGGAAGGCCTTTATTATCCCCTCTTTGATGATGAGAGCAAGTTTGTTGAATGAGATGCCTTAAAACCAAAGGCAATGCAATGTCTGATCCTGAGTGCTTCAGTGAGGCCTCTTCAACACCCCAGAGAAACAGTGGACCCTGTCACCACAACCATATCATCAGGAGCAGCAGCTGTAGCCCCATGGGACCTACAGTTTTGACTCTCTCTCTGCAGCCCCCTTCTTCCTCCTGTAAGTCTGCGCTTGCCTCAGAGAGTGTGGGGTAGGTGGGTAGGTGGAGTGGGTGAAAAGGGGTCTCAGGACTGCCCTGCCCCAATTGGCACTAACTGTGCGGTCATTCACCTGTATGGTGACTTGTCCTCATCCTGCGGCCCAGGTCATCCTGGCTCCTGGCCCCAGAAGGCTTATTGTTATCATCATTGTCACGGCCTTTTCCCCACAATCCAGGATGTGCATCTCTGTTCATTGCCAGCTGTGTGACCTTGGGCAAATTAGTCAACCTCGCTGATCATCAGTTTCCTTATCTGAAAGAGATACGATACTTCTTTCAGGATTTATGAACTTGGGCATGCTCAATTGTGTCCAACTCTTTGTGAGCCCATGGACTGTAGCCTGCCAGGCTCCTCTGTCCATGGAATTTTCCAGGCCAGGATACTAGAGTAGGCTGCCATTTTCTCCTCCAAGGGATCTTTCCAAGTCAGGAATTAAACCTGTGTCTTCTGCGTCTCCTGCATTGCAGGCAGATTCTTTACCACTTGAGCCATCAGGGAACTTGAATAGTCTATTTTTGTAGCACTTAACACAGCATCTGGCCATAACAGGCATCCAATGAGTAAGAAGTCATTATTACTATTATTTCCAGTGTTATCATTAACATTGTTATTGTTGTTATTAGTGGTAGCTTATTTAGATTGCCTATGCTAATACATTTGTTATACACCTCTATGTATATACAGTAAACCCTTGAGCAAAATGGGTTTGAGCTGCACGAGTCCACTTATACACAGGCTTTTTTCACTAAATACATGCTACAGGACTGCATGATCCATGGTTGGTTGAATTCACAGTTGAGGAATCTCAGATAAGGAAGGCCGACTGTGAAATTATATTCAGATTTTCGACTGTATAGAGGCTTTGCTATTGTTCAGTTGCTCAGTGGTGTCTGACTCTTTGTGACCCCCATGGACTGCAGAATGCTAGTCTACCCTATCCATCTCCATTTCCTGGAGCTTGCTCAAATTTATGTCCATTGAGTCAGTGATGCTGTCCAAACATTTTGTCCTCTGTTGTCCCTTTCTCTTTTTACCCTCAATGTTTCCCAGCAACAGGGTCTTTTCCAGTGAGTTGGCTCTTTTATATTAGGTAGCCAAAGTATTGGAGGTTCAGCTTCAGCATCAGTCCTTCCAATGAATATTTAGGATTGATTTCTTTTAGGATTGTTTGGCTTGATTTTCTTGACATCCAAGCAACTCTCAAGAGTCTTCTCCAACAACACAGTTCATCACTTCTTTGGTGTTCATCCTTCTTATGGTCCAACTCTCATATTCATACATGACTACTAGAAAAACCATAGCTTTGACTATATGGACTTTTGTCAGCAAAGTAATGTCTCTGTTTTTTAATATGCTGTCTAGATTTATCATGGCTTTTCTTCCAAGGATGAAGCATCTTTTAATTTCATGGCTATAGTCACCATCTGCAGTGATTTTTGGAGCCCAAGAAAATAAAGTCTGTCACTGTTTCCATTGTTTCCCCATTTATTCGCCATGAAATAGGACTAGACGCTATGATCTTAGTTTTTTGAATGTTGAGTTTTAAGCCAGCCTTCTCCACTCTCTTCTTTCACCCTTATCAAGAGGCTCTTTAGTTTCTCTTCGATTTTTGCCATAAGGGTGGTGTCATCTGCATATGTGAGGTCATTGATATTTCTCCCTGAAATCTTGATTCCAGCTTGTGCTTCAAGAGCCTGGCATTTCACATGATGTACACTGCATATAAGTTAAATCAGCAAGGTGACAATATATATCCCTGATATACTACTTTACCAATTTGGAGCCAGTCCATTGTTCCATGTCCAGTTCTGTTACTTCTTGATCTGCATAGAGGTTAAGTGTCCATAAACCCTCACTGTTCAAGGGTCAGCTATATTCACATACATACTAGTTTCCACATCCAAACACTTACATCTTTGCATGGCCAGCACTTGTATTATGAGGCATAGCACATACAATTTATGTGTAGAATATATCTGTTATATTCAGGGTAACAGGATCAATATACACTGGAATTTTATTCCTATAGCTAGTTTTGAGATAAAAAGCAGTATTTAGGTTTTAATTCTCCATTTTCATTGTATAGGTGACTTGGCCAACTGTATGGATGGCCATTGTTTTAGCCTAACTAGGCTCTTGTAATAAAATACCATAGACTGGGTGGCTTAAACACAAGAATTTGTTTCTCACAATTACAGAGGTCGAGAAGTCCAAGATTAAGGTGCCAGCCACCTGGGTTCCCTGAAGAGGTCTTGCTTCCTGGTTTGCAGACTACCAACTTCTCACTGTGTCTTCACATGGACAAGCTCTCTGGTATCTCTTTTTACAAGGGCACAAATCCCATCATGAGGGTCCCATGCTCATGGTCTCATCTAAACCTAATAACCTCCAAATGCCATGAAATTAGAAGATGCATCCTTCTTGGAAGGAAAGCTATGACAAACCTACACAGCATATTAAAAAGCCAAGACATCACTTTGTTGACAAACATCTGTCTAGTTGAAGCTATGGCTTTTCCAGTACTCATGTATGGATGTGACAGTTGGGCCATAAAGAAGGCTGAGTGCCCAAGAATTGAAGGTTTTGAATTGTGGTGCTGGAGAAGACTCTTGAGAGTCCTTTGGGCTGCAAGGAGATTAAATCAGTCAATCCAAAGGAACTCAACCCTGAATATTCACTGGAAGGACTGATGCTGAAGCTGAAACTCCAATATTTAGCTACTTAATGTGAAGAGTCTATTCATTGGAAAAGACCGTGATGATGGGAAAGACTGAAGGCAAAAGGAAAGAGGAAGGCAGCGGATGAGATGGTTAGATAGCATCATCAACTTAATCGATATGAATTTGAGCAAACTCTGGCAAATGGTGGAGGACAGGGCAGCCTGGCGTACTGCAGTCCACAGGGCTGCAAAGTCAGACATGACTTAGCAACTGAACAACAACCACAATGAGGGGGATTAGGGCTTCTGCATATGGCTTTGGGGAGACATAATTCAGTCCATGGCAGGCATGTTTAGCTGTTTCTTTTTCTTTAAAAAAAAAAAAGAAAAAATTTTTATTGAAGGATAATTGCTTTACGGAATTTTGTTGTTTTCTATCAAACCTCAACATGACTCAGTCATAGGTATAAATATATCCCCTCTCTCTTGAACCTCCCTCCCATCTCCCTCCCCATCCCACCCCTCTAGGTTGATACAGAGCCCCTGTTTGAATTTCCTGAGCCATACAGCAAATTCCTGTTGGCAAAAAAAAAAAAAGAAAAAATTTTTATTGAAGGATAATTGCTTTACGGAATTTTGTTGTTTTCTATCAAACCTCAACATGACTCAGTCATAGGTATAAATATATCCCCTCTCTCTTGAACCTCCCTCCCATCTCCCTCCCCATCCCACCCCTCTAGGTTGATACAGAGCCCCTGTTTGAATTTCCTGAGCCATACAGCAAATTCCTGTTGGCTATCTATTTAACATTTAGTAATGCAAATGTTCCATATTACTCTTTCCATACATCTCACCCTCTCCTCCCCTCTCCCCATGTCCATAAGTCCATCCTCTCTGTCTGTTTCTCCACTGCTGCCCTGTAAATAAGTTCTTCAGTACCATTCTTCTAGATTCCGTGTCTATGTGTTAGAATACAATATTTATCTTTTCCTTTCTGACTCACTTCCCACTGCATAATAGGTTCTGGGTTCATCCATCTCATCAGAAGTAACTCAAATGCATTCCTTCTTACGCCTGAGTAACATTCTATCGTGTATATGTACCACAACTTCTTTATCCATTCATTGGTAGATGGATATCTAGGTTGCGTCCATGTTTTAGCTATTGTAAATAGTGCTGCAGTGAACAATGGGATACATGTGTCATTTTCAATTTTGGTTTCCTCAGGGTATATGCCTAGGAGTGGGATTGCTGGGTCATATGGTGGTTTTATTCCTAGTTTTTTAAGGAATCTCCATACCATCTTCCATAGTGGCTGTATCAATTTACACTCCCACCAACAGTGCAAGAGCGTTCCCTTTTCTCCATACCCTCTCCAGCATTTACTGTTTGTAGACTTTTTGATGAAGGCCATTATGACTGTTGTGAGGTAATATCTCATTGTAGTTTTGATTTGCATTTCTCTAATAATGAGTGATGTTGAGCACTTTTTCATGTGTTTGTTAGCCATCTGTATGTCTTCTTCAGAGAAATGTCTGTTTAGGTCTTTCCCCCACTTTTTGATTGGGTTGTTTTTCTGGCATTGAGTTGTATGAGCTGCTTGTATATTTTGAAAATTAATCCTATGTCACTTATTTCATTTGCTATTATTTTCTCCCACTCTAAGTGTTGTCTTTACACCTTGCTTATAGTTTCCTTTGCTGTGCAAAAGCTTTTAAGTTTAATCAGGTCCCCCTTGTTTACTTTTGCTTTTATTTCCATTACTCTAGGAGGTGGGTCATAGAGAATCTTGCTTTGATTCATGTCATTGAGTGTTCTGCCTGTCTTCCTCTAAGAGCTTCATAGTTTCCGGTCTTATATTTAGGTCTTTAATCTATTTTGAGTTTATTTTTGTGTATGATATTAGAAAGTGTTCAATTTCATTCTTTACATGTAGATGTCCAGTTTTCCCAGCACTTTATCTTCAACATTTATTGAAGAGGCTGTCTTTGCCCCATTGTATATTCTTAACTCCTTTGTCAAAAATAAGGGACCCATAGGTGCAAAGGTTTATTCCTGGGCTTTCTATCTTGTTCCATTGGTCTAAATTTCTGTTTCTGTGCCAGTCCCATACTGTCTTGATGACCGCAGCTTTGTAGTATAATCTGAAGTCAGGAAGGTTGATTCTTCCAGCTCCATTCGTCTTTCTCAGGACTGCTTTGGCTATTTATGATTTTTTGTGTTTCCATATGAACTTGAAATTTTTTGCTATAGTTCTGTGGAAAATGTCATTGGTAATTTGATAGGGATCACATTGAATCTGTATTGTATTTGGTAATATAGTCATTTTTACAATATTGATTCTTTCTACCTAGGAACATGGAATATCTCTCCATCTGTTTATGTCATCTTTGATTTCTTTCATTAGTGTCTTATAATTTTCTGTGTACAGTTCTTTTGTCTCCTTAGGTAGGTTTATTCCTGGATATTTAATTCTTTTTGTTGCAATGGTGAATGGGATTGATTCTTTAATTTCTCTTTCTGATTTTTCATTATTATATAGAAATGCGAGTGATTTCTGTGTATTGATTTTGTATCCTGCAACTTTGCTAAATTCACTGATTAGCTCTAGTAATTTTCTGACACTATCTTTAGCGTTTTCTATGTACAGTATCATGTCATCTGTAAACAGTGAGAGATTTACTTCTTCTTTTCCAATCTGGATTCCTTTTATTTTTTTTTCTTCTCTGATTGCTGATCTAGGACTTCCAGAATTATGTTGAATAATAGTGGCAAAAATGAACATCCTTGTCTTGTTCCTGATCTTAGGGGGAATGCTTTCAGTTTTTCACCATTGAGAATAATGTTTATTGTAGGGTTATCATATATGGCCTTTACAATGTTGAGGTAGGTTCCTTCTATGCCCATTTTTTGAAGAGTTTTAATCATAAATGGGTGTTGAATTTTGTCAAAGAGTTTTTCTGCATCTATTGAGATTATCATGATTTTTATCTTTCAATTTGTTAATATGGTGTATAACATTGATTGATTTGCATATATTGAAGAATCCTTGCATTTCTGGAATAAATTCAACTTGATCATAGTGTATGAGCTTTTTGATGTGTTGCTGAATTCTGTTTGCTAAAATTTTGTTGAGGATTTTTGCATCTATGTTCATCAGTGATATTAGCTTGTAGTTTTCTTTTTTGCTGCTGTCTTTGGTTTTGGTATCAGGGTGATTGTGGCCTCGTAGAATGAGTTTGGAAGTATTCCTTCCTCTACAATTTTTTGAAAGAGTTTTAGAATAGGCATTAGCTTTTCTCTATATGTTTGATAGAATTCTTCTGTGAAGCCATCTGGTCCTGGGCTTTTGTTTTTTGGGAGATTTTTGATCACAGCTTCAACTTCAGTGCTTATAATTGGGTTGTTCATAATTTCTATTTCTTCTCGGTTCAGTCTTGGAAGGTTTGATTTTTCTAAGAATCCATCCATTTCTTCCAGGTTATCCATTTTATTGCCATATAGTTGTTCATAATAATCTCTTATAACCCTTTGTATTTCTGTGGTGTCTGTTGTAACCTCTCCTTTTTCATTTCTAATTTTGTTGATTTGATTCTTTTTTTCTTGCTGAGTCTGACCTAAGTTTGTCAATTTTATCTTCTTAAAGAACCAGCTTTTAGTTTTATGAATCTTTACTATTGTTCCTTTCATTTCTTTTTCATTTATATCTGCTTGGATCTTTATGATCTCTTTCCTTCTACTAATTTTGGGGGTTTTTATTCTTCTTCCAGTTGTTTTAGGTATAAAGTTAGGTTGTCTGTTAGATATTTAAGCATCAATTCTTCGGCACTCAGCCTTCTTCACAGTCCAACTCTCACATCCATACATGACCACAGGAAAAGCAATCTTTAAACAAGCGTCTTAAAAAATGCTCTAGGATTATACAGAAATGACAGGCTCTTTTCCCTTTGCTGTATTTTCTATTATAGATAACTTTTCACAATGCTTGGGTCAATATCAACAGAAACACTACTTTAGAGATTTTTTTCCCCCTGTTCGAAACAATCACAATGATGATAACAATAAACACTGATACAGCATTTACAATGGGCCAGATACCTTTCCAGGTAGTTTACAACTATTTGAGTTAATCCTCTAATAATGCTACCAAGTAAGCAATGTTATGCATATTTCCTGGAAAAGAAAGGCAGGGGTTATTCATTACAGTAATGCAAGATTGTGAAATGGATAAGGAATAGACACAAGGATTTAAACACACACACAAAATTTGGAATTGATGAGTTTATGGAGCACTGACATCCAGTTCAGGATAGAGTCAACATTCACCTTTGGATGGTATAATTAAGGAAATATTTCTCAAAATGTAATTAACAAGCCCTTCTGGTGATTCAGATATTCCCTAAAGTCTGAGAATCACAAATTTAAAATTATTTAGAGATAAATCTTTCTACTCTGGTATCTCAGGACAGTTTTTTAAAAAGTATTAATATTGTTTGCATTCTTGTAGAACTATTTCGGGCAATTAAATCACATGTGTTTGGTTCAAGGAGCAGAATTCCAGTTTTGCCTTGAACAATTTCTTGTATTTGCTGTTCCTAACTGTGTCACATTGCTTCATCTTACCACTCAGGATTCTTTTGCTTTAACAAAAACCTAGGAGGTAAATTAGTTCATTTCATCATTTAGTCTTAAGAAACATTTGTCTGTGTTCCCTTGCCATAGAAGATTTGCCTTTGCAAGTGCCATTGCTCAAGGGAAGATATTTTGTAGGTGTAGGATATTTTAAGCAGTCATATAGGACTGCTAAGTAAATATGGCATGTAGCCAGGAGCAGAAAGCAGTATCTTCAACACTCATATAAGCAAACGTTTGTAGCCACCCTATCAGAAAGATCGAGCATCAGATATGTATTTATGCACATTTCCTGGATTGTGACTCTTCTATAGAGGTGAGTCTAATTAGTTTGAAAATCATTTACTCATTTTTTAAGAAGTCATCTCAATCGATTCATATTTGCTATGTACTTGATGCTTTACATTTGAATTTTTAATTTCATAGTAATTTTGTAAAATTTCATCCACAAATGATAAAAAATAAAAGCCTCCCTGTTGTCTACGTGTAAGTTGTGGGCTGTGTCCACTCTGTGAGTTAAAAAGTCATTTTGAAATGGCAGTGAATTCAGTCAATTTATTGAGTTAATATTATG
>SJYT01012351.1:338442-400583 GCA_006410635.1 Cephalophus harveyi
GCTGGAATTAATTTTGTCCACAATTGACCTAATGAAGAAATACTTATAAGGGCATGTCCATAGTCATAATTTGCTGAGTTACTGTAGCTTTTTATTTAATAGCTAAACATTTCACATAGCAAGTAAGTACATTGATATATTCATAATTACAAAAATTCTTCACTTAAACATACTTTGTATGATATTTAGGAAAAAAAGGTGAAGCTGTTTGTCCATATAATTGAAAGAATTATGTAATACATTTAAGCCAACATTTTTATTAAATTACCATATTGACTTTTGAGCAGTGTAATTTATTAAAACAATAAACAAATATAACAGATTCATTTACTTTTACTATTTTTTCATTATAAAGAGTAACAGTTCCAAGTTTTACTCTTATTTAATTTAAACACATACATGTGTGCATGCATGTGTATGTGTGTATCTCTGTCATTTAAGTTTTGGCTTTGAATGTCACCTTCAATTTGCCAGAGCATTCAGTCAGTTTATCAAATCAATGTATTATACTGAGATTTTCTAGCTCCTGTTTATGTGAAATTTTTTTTAAATGGCAGCAAATGATCCTGAATGATGAATTAAATTAAAATTCAAAATTTTGTCTGAGTCTGCAAAATGACTTGGGAAATTATTTCAAAAATCTGTCATGTACAAAATGTCTTCTTTTAATTATCTGAGTAATCTGTTTAGGAGGTTTATAATTTTAAGCATAAGTAAACAAACAAAACAAGGTTGACTGATCTATCACATATGTAGAAAATGACAGAATGATTCTTAAACCAGGACTTCTGTATTCCACGTCTTGTGGTTTTTGTTCATCATCAGTAAGATGAATCCAAGTGTAACTTAAATTTATAATGAAGGCAGAAGGAGTCTGAATTCAAGGTTCATGGCAAAAACGGGAGAAAGATATTTTAAATAGTATATACAACAAGGGACTGCATATACTAGATAGAGGTTATTTGGACTCACACGGTTTAACAATGCCTTGATTGGGTAAAGTAGAATACCTATTTTTCTGGTATCTGATGCTTAAACAAGTCTCCGAAAGATACTGATGTTAATATGTGTTTTATGTCTGTTCAAATGTGAATGTTTTTGTGGTTCAAATAGTGATTTAATAAGCCATTAGCACTGCTTTTCTGCAGGTGTTTTAAAGAGACTGCTAGTGTGTATGATGTCATGATTTCTCTGCAAGAGGTGGGCTATGATGGCCATATAATTTTTATAGAATTAAGATATTCACAAAATCAAACTCTTTAGAATAGAAAGCAGCATCACTACCTCTCTCTGTAATAATAAATAACTGGACAAATTCTAGACAACAGGCTTAGAAATCGTTACATCTCTAAAGTTTTGGTGATTTTTTCTTCACCATATCAGAAATAAAGAGGTCTGCAAACCTTCAGTTCAGTTCAGTCGCTCAGTCGTGTTCGACTCTGTGACCCCATGGACTGCAGCACCCTAGGCCTCCCTGCCCATCACCAACTCAGAGAGCTTGCTCAAACTCATGTCCATTGAGTCAGTGATGCCATTCAACCATCTCATCCTCCGTCATCCCCTTCTCCTCCCACCTTCAATCTTTCCCAGCATCACGGTCTTTTCAAATGAGTCAATTCTTCACATCATGTGACCAAAGTATTGGAGTTTCAGCTTCAGTATCAGTCCTTCCAGTGAATATTCAGGACTGATTACCTTTAGGATGGACTGGTTGGACCTCCTTGCTGTCCCAAGGAACTCTCAATAGTCTTCTCCAATGCCACAGTTCAAAAGCATCAATTATTCTGTGCTCAGCTTTCTTTATCGTCCAACTCTTACACCCATACGTGAGTACGGGAAAAACTATAGCTTTGACTAGGTGGACCTTTGTTGGCAGAGTGATGTCTCTGCTTTTTAATATGCTGTCTAGGTTGGTCGTAACTTTTCTTCCAAGGTGTCTTTTAATTCCATGGCTGCAGTCACCATCTGCAGTGATTTTGGAGCCCCCCAAAATGAAATCTGTCACTATTTCCACTGTTTCCCCATCTATTTGCCATGAAGTGATGGGATTAGACGCCATGATCTGCAAATGTTACATTTTTTTTTCAATTTCATACTTTAAATTTTATTAATTTCTGTCTACTTTCTCTACAGTAATTTCTGCAAGAAAAAGCTTTGTAATTCAATTAATATATGAGAAGAACAATGAGCAAAGTAGATTAAAGACATCAGGCAGTTGTCATTTTATCTAAAAAGTGGCACATTTGTGCTTTTTTTCTTTTGCTAATAGCAAGGGATTATTGGTTCCTTGCAGCTATATACTCTTCTGTTCTTTATGAATTTATATTTTTTTTCCTTAAAAGTGGTAAACACTAAAAAAATTCTTTCTTGTACTCTGTATAATGGCTTTCAACCTGTAAATCCTTTCCAATGAAGCTGTACTCATTTATCTCAGTCATTTCAGTTTTGTCTTCCCTGGTGGCTCAGATGGTAAAGAATTCACCTGAAATGCAGGAGACCTGAGTCCAATCCCTGGGTTAGGAAGATCCCCTGGAGAAGGGCATGGCAACCCACTCCAGTGTTTCTGCCTGGAGAATCCCCATGAACAAAGGTGCCTGGCAGGCTACAGTCCATGGGGTCCCAAAGAGTCAGACACAACTGCATGACTAAGCACACACAGCACAAGAAAATGGTTCTTTTTGTTGAATATTAAAAACTATGTTTAAAGACAAGCAACATATTTGAATTTAGGTATTTTTAAAATAAAGTGTTTTTTCTTCGAAAGTTTCTTTACATTTTGTTAATAATTACACTTCATGGTATTGAAGTTGCTTTAAAATTGCTTCTTTGTCCTTTTAGTAATGCTACTTCTCATTATACTTATTGGTATTTTCTCTGAGCATTTATTAACATGAAAGATCTTTCATGCTTCCCTGTCATATTCACCTGATGATGTGAAGTCTCTGTGATAGAATACTTTGCAGTGAAATGGTGTTTAGGGCTTGTCACCAAGCCTTAGTAAGCTGGAGAAATAGGTGTGTGAGAATAAGTGTTGTGGGAAGACACTGAAGATTTCAGAGGAGAGAGTAATGAACTAGAATATCTGCATTTTAAAATCATGTAAATAGAAATAGTGATTCAGTGAGAAAAAGAAAAAAAGGACATTTTCATCAATTACTGAGGAGATTATCTCCCTTCAATGCAGAAATTTTGTTTCACTTATATTCATCCATTCCATTTCATGGTCCTAGGAACTATAATTTCTTATTTTTATATATATATATATATAAAGATTGACTGTTACAATTTCCAAAATTTAGAAAAAATTACCTGTGATTAAAAAAATATAGGTGACAAATTTCTAAATGAGTGTTTATTTCCTCAATAAGTTAATTTGGTTTCAGTACACATAATAAGAGCATAAAATAGCAATACAAAATGTATAGTCAAAGTAACTATTTACAATTATTTAATCCTTGACATTGTTTTCTGCTTTTGATCTGTTTTAATCTATCATCTCAATTAGTTAATACAGTATTCTCTGGTGGCTCAGACGGTAAAGCGTCTGTCTGCAATGCAGGAGACCCAGGTTTGATCCCTGGGTTGGGAGAAGGAAATGGCAGCCCACTCCTGTATTCTTGCCTGGAAAATCCCATGGATGGCAGAGCCTGGTAGGCTACTGCCCATGGGGTCTCAAAGAGTCAGACATGACTGAGCAACTTCACTTTCACTTTACTTAAAATACTAACATTTATTAACATTCCACTATAGAGAAGTGGATGATAGGTCAAGAAGACTCATTATAAACAGGAAGTAAGGCTTTGAATCAGGTCCTTGGATCCCATATCCACTACATACCCAGAAGTTATGAAGTTGAACTATGATTTGTGGATAATAAAAGCCCTTACCTTTTCTTTATTTTCCATTTCCAGTGTCATATCCAGCAGAAATCATGGAGAAGAGAAATGCAACCTCAGACTTTATTCTCCTAGGAATCTTTAAGCACACAAGATCCCACCTCTTTCTATTTCTGATGGTGCTGACAATGGCTGTTGCTTCCTTGATGGCCAACACGCTCATGCTTCTCCTGATTCTCCTGGACCCCCGACTCCACAGGCCCATGTACTTCCTACTGAGCCAACTCTCCCTCATGGACCTGATGCTGGTTTCCTCCATCGTGCCCAAAATGGCTGCTGCCTACTTGACATGGAACAAATCCATCTCTCCTGCTGGCTGTGGGTTGCAGATTTTTGTCTCACTCACGCTTGGTGGTGGAGAGAGTTTCCTCCTAGCTGCCATGTCCTATGACCGTTATGTAGCTGTTTGCCACCCACTGAGATACCCTGTACTCCTGAACTGGCCATTATGTATTCAAATGACTTTGGGCTCTTGGTTCCTGGGGGCAGCTGATGGGCTCATGCAAGCGGCCACGACACTGAGCTTCCCATTTTGCAGTGCTCATGAGATCGATCATTTCTTCTGTGAGGCCCCCATGTTGGTGCGTTTGGCTTGTGCTGACACATCAGTCTTTGAAAATGTCATGTACGTTTGCTGTGTGTTAATGCTCCTAATTCCCTTTTCCTTCATTCTGACTTCCTATAGCCTCATTCTTTCTGCTGTTCTCCATTTGCGTTCTCAAGAAGCCCTCAAGAAGGCTTTTGCCACCTGTTCTTCCCATTTAGCTGTGGTGGCACTCTTTTATGGACCTGCCATTTTTATCTACATGAGACCCAAATCCTATAGGTCAGCTAACCATGATAAGGTTGTGTCAGCATTCTATACTATCTTTACTCCTGTGCTGAACCCCCTCATCTACAGTTGGAGGAACCGTGAGGTCAGAGAAGCCTTGAAAAGGTGGCTGGGAAAATGTGCAGGCTTCAAATGTCAGCAAACTTAGTCCCAGTATTTAACATTACCCATTGTCAAATTATTGAAGTTATTAGTATTTTAACCATATTATAGCTATCTCTTCTTTAGTAATGCTTGAAGAGAAAATTAAATTCAATGATTGGTATAATAGGAAGTTGTTAAGAATTGTCAGTCTACCGTGTGTGTGTGTGTGTGTGTGTGTGTGCGCGCGCGCGCGTGCTCACGTGCGCACATGCATACTTCTTCAGTCCCTCAGTACAGTCTGACTCTTTGTGACCCCATAGACCACAGCCCCCCAGGCTCCTCTGTTCATGGGCTTTTATAAGCAAGAATACTGGCCCACATCAAGATATAATGTTTCTTGAGCTTTTAATGTTTGCTATGCCTCATGCTCGGAGAAGGCAATGGCACCCCACTCCAGTACTCTTGCCTGGAAAATCACATGGATGGAGAAACCTGGTAGGCTACAGTCCATGGGATCGCTAAGAGTCGGACACGACTGAGCGACTTCACTTTCACTTTTCACCTTCATGCATTGGAGAAGGAAATGGCCACCCACCCCAGTGTTCTTGCCTGGAGAATCCCAGGGACGGGGGAGCCTGGTGGGCTGCCATCTATGGGGTCGCACAGAGTCGGGGACGACTGAAGCGACTTAGCAGCATACCTCATGCTAAGCAGCAAGAGTTCTGGAGTGGGTTCCCATTACCTTCTCCTGAGGATCGAATTTGCCTCTCCTGTGTCTCATGCACAGACAGGCAGATTCCCTTACCTCAGTTCAGTTCAGTTCAGTCGCTCAGTCGTCTCCGACTCTTTGCAACCCCATGAATCGCAGCACGCCAGGCCTCCCTGTTCATTACCATCTCTCGAAGTTCACTCAGACTCCCTTTTTACCTCAGAAGCCTGAAATTATTTTGCATCCTATGACAACCATATGATATAAGTATTTTGACTCCCATTTTCTAAATAAACAGGAAGTTAGTTAAATATTATCGCCAATAAGAAACAGTGAAAAATGTTAAAATAAGACTGATATTTTACTTCTTTCTAGT
The DNA here is from genome assembly GCA_006410635.1 of Cephalophus harveyi. Lineage (NCBI taxonomy): Eukaryota > Metazoa > Chordata > Mammalia > Artiodactyla > Bovidae > Cephalophus > Cephalophus harveyi. The sequence continues at coordinate 344,340 of SJYT01012351.1, forward strand.
AATTTATTCTTAATATTATGTTTTCTATGTCTTTGCTCTGTGCATTTCTAATAATTAAATATAGAGATCAAAGAAAGATAAGAACACTGCTATTGAGCTATAATTTAAAATGAAAGCCCATGGTACAGGAGAAAGTGCGTAATCGTAACATGTTAAATTGTCACAATATTGTTTTTTATTTCTCTCCAGACTGTATTATTTGGTGTTTGAAGGCAGTCTTTTAAATTCATTCAACTTTTCACTTAAGTAATCCATACCTTTCCCCAGGATCTAATTGTAACTGCAGCAAGTAATATGTTTTAACACAAACCACAAATAAACTCTTACTTTTGAAACTGATTTTGTCCATAATATTTAAAGGGCATATTGATTTATGATGGACATGGGTCCATGGATATGACCTGAGATGCATAAATATGCTCAGTCTTAATAAACCACCTGATGATAATGAGTTTTCAAATGTGAGTAAGAATCAGCTATTTCTTTTTTAAAAGTTATCTCAGACTCTTGATCTCTGCAAATGTGCAAATCATTGGGGCTATTCTTTATGCAAAATACAAGTCACTTCTTAAGAGTTGGGAAAGAGGACTATTTATCTGTTAAAGACACAACCTAGGCAGATACAACAGAACATTTGGTCATCAAAGTCAAACGCCCACTAGAAACTGCATAAATTGGCCTATGCAGTCACAGATGACACCACTCTTATGGTAGAAAGTGAAGAAGAACTAAAGAGCCTCTTAATGAAAGCAAAAGAGGAGAGTGAAAAAGTGGCTTAAAATTCAACATTCAGAAAACTAAGATCATGGCATCTGGTCCCATCACTTCATGGCAAATAGGTGAGGAAACAATGGAAACAGTGAGAGACTTTATTTTTTTAGGCTCCAAAATCACTGCAGATGGTGACTGCAGCCATGAAATTAAAAGACCCTTGTTCCTTGGAAGAAAGGCTATGACCAAACTAGACAGCATATTAAAAAGCAGAGACATTACTTTGCCAACAAAGGTCCGTCTAGTCAAAGTTATGGTTTTTAAAGTAGTCATGTGTGGATGTGAGAGTTGGACCATAACAAAGTCTGAGTGCAGAAGAATTGATGCTTTTGAACTGTGGTGCTGGAGAAGACACTTGAGAGTCTCTCAGACTGCAAGGAGATCAAACCGGCCAATCCTCAAGGGACTCAGTCCTGAATATTCACTGAAAGTCCTGATGTTGAAGCTGAAGCGCCAATACTTTGGCCATCTGATGCACAGAGCCAACTCAGTGGAAAAGATCCTGACACTGGAAAAGATTGAAGGCAGGAGGAAAAGGGGATGACAAAGGATGAGATGGTTGGATGGCATCACTGACTCAATGGACATGATAATATATTATCATTAAGTCATCTCTCTACAGTTGATATAGATTTTAATTAATGTTATTAAATACAAATTCACAAGTAAATTTTGATGAATTTTACATATGTTTATGCCAGTGTAGCCACAATAAATATTAAGGTTTAGAATATTTCTAGTATCCTTGAAGTCTTCCTTTTGCTATCTTCCAGTCAATAACTCCAAAAATCCTTATTTAAAGTATCAGTGTTAGTTATGCCACATTTTGTTTCCTCAGTATGATGAACATTTATTTATAGTTTTATATTCCTATTAAATATTATGTTTTATTTATTGTGTCATATTAATATTATAACACTTAATTCATCTCTTGTGAATACTTGAATTCTTCCCAATTTCGGACTACTGTAAATTAAACTGCTGCAGACATTTCTGTATTACCAATTAATAAACTCAGTTTTCATTTCTGTTTAGACAACAGTGGAATTATTAGTTCATTCAGTTCAGTCACTCAGTCGTGTCCGACTCTTTGCGACCCCATGAATCGCAGCACGCCAGGCCTCCCTGTTCATCACCATCTCCCGGAGTTCACTCAGACTCACGTCCATCGAGTCCGTGATAGTTATAATAACATTGATCAGTACTTGATAATGTTAAATTTTCGTAAGATTTTTATGCAAACTTATAGGCAAAACCCACAAACTGAGAATGCTAGTTGTTCTACATTATTATAAGCCCTTTTAATTTTAGCCACTAAAATAAGTAGTTTACCATTGTAGTTTTTTAACATTTATTATTTATTTATTTGGCACTGGTTTATGTGTCTGCCCTCTGATGCCTCATGTAACATTTACCATCTTACTTGGGTTTCTCTTACCTTGGACGTGGGGTATCTCTTCACAGCTGCTCCAGCAAAGCGCAGCGACTGCTCCTTACCTTGGACAAGGGGTATCTCCTCACAGCCACCCCTCCTGACCTTGAACGTGGAGTAGCTCCTCTCCACCCTTCTGTGCCTGTGCAGCCACCACTCCCTGGACATGGGGTTGCTCCTCTCGGCCAGGCTTCAGCAATACATGAACCATTAACCTCCAGATGTTCAAGCTGGTTTTAGAAAAGGCAGAGGAACCAGAGATCAAATTGCCAACATCCGCTGGATCATGGAAAAAGCAAGAGAGTTCCAGAAAAATATCTCTTTCTGCTTTATTGACTACGTGGATCACAATAAACTGTGGAAAATTCTGAAAGAGATGGGAATACCAGACCACCTGACCTGCCTCTTGAGAAACCTGTATGCAGGTCAGGAAGAGCTATTTCAAATCCTGAAAGATGATGCTATGAAAGTGCTGCACTCAATATGCCAGCAAATTTGGAAAACTCAGCATTGGCCACAGGACTGGAAAAGTTCAGTTTTCATTCCAATTCCAAAGAAAGGCAATGCCAAAGAATGCTCAAACTACCACACAGTTGCACTCATCTCACTTGCTAGTAAAGTAATGCTCAAAATTCTCCAAGCCAGGCTTCAGCAATATGTGAACCGTGAACTTCCAGATGTTCAAGCTGGTTTTAGAAAAGGCAGAGGAACCAGAGATCAAATTGCCGACATCCACTGGATCATGGAAAAAGCAAGAGAGTTCCAGAAAAACATCTATTTCTGCTTTATTGACTATGCCAAAGCCTTTGACTGTGTAGATCACAATAAACTGTGGAAAATTCTGAAAGAGATGGGAATATCAGACCACCTGACCTGCCTCTTGAGAAACCTATATGCAAGTCAGGAATCAACAGTTAGAACTGGACATGGAACAACAGACTGGTTCCAAATAGGAAAAGGAGTCAAGGCTGTATATTGTCACCCTGCTTATTTAACTTCTATGCAGAGTACATCATGAGAAATGCTGGGCTGGAAGAAGCACAAGCTGGAATCAAGATTGCTGGGAGAAATATCAATAACCTCAGATATGCAGATGACACCACCCTTATGACAGAAAGTGAAGAGGAACTAGAAAGCCTCTTGATGAAAGTGAAAGAGGAGAGTGACAAAGTTGGCTTAAAGCTCAACATTCAGAAAATGAAGATCATGGTATCTGGTCCTATCACTTCATGGGAAATAGATGGGGAAACAGTGGCTGACTTTATTTTTGGGGGCTCCAAAATCACTCTAGATGGTGATCACAGCCATGAAATTAAAAGATGCTTACTGCTTGGAAGGAGAGTTATGACCAACCTAGACAGCATATTCAAAAGCAGAGACATTACTTTGCCGACTAAGGTCCAATCTAGTCAAGGCTATGGTTTTTCTGGTGGTCATGTATGGATGTGAGAGTTGGACTGTGAAGATAGCTGAGCACTGAAGAATTGATGCTTTTGAACTGTGTTGTTGGAGAAGACTCTTGAGAGTCCCTTGGACTGCAAGGAGATCCAACCAGTCCATTCTAAAGGAGATCAGCCCTGGATGTTCTTTGGAAAGACTGATGCTGAAGCTGAAACTCCAGTACTTTGGCCACCTCATGCAAAGAGTTGACTCACTGGAAAAGACCCTGAAGCTGGGAGGGATTGGGGGCAGGAGGAGAAGGGGACGACCGAGGATGAAATGGCTGGATGGCATTACCGACTCGATGGACGTGAGTTTAAGTCAACTCCGGGAGTTGGTGATGGATAGGGAGGCCTGGCGTGCTGCAATTCATGGGTCGCAAAGAGTCAGACACGACTGAGTGACTGAACTGAACTCAAAAGAAACCAATGCAGTCAAGAATGGCTGCAAAAAGAGTGCTCTAGGCCATTTAGTGAATTACCCCTAGGTGGGTTGGAGGTCTGAGGTCTCTGCCACACCCTTTCTCAGAACAATAAAGCCCCTCCCTGGGCTGACCACACAGACTTGGGGAAGTGTGTTCACAGAAGGGCAGAGGTCAGAATAGTCATAAAGACATCCATGGAGTACCGGAAGCATAGCTGAGGGGAAAACAAAGACAGTAAAATTTGTCTGGTGAGCAGAACTGGAATTTGGAATCTCTGGCTATAACTCTGCCCCTCTTGCCTGTATTGTGATTCCTTTGTTATATATTTAGTTGTAGAAAATCTTTTCTGCTGAATTTCAATCTTTATCTTCAATAGTTGCTTGGTACTGAGTTGTATTTTTGGTGTGCCTACGGAAGGAGTTGAACTCAGGCTCTTCTTAGTTCGCCATCTTGGCCAAACTTTTGCTAATAATTTTATTAGGATTGTTGTATCTGTGTTCATGAATAAAATTGGCCTATATTTTTCATTTGTCATATTGTCTTGATAGGATTTTGATACCAAATTTTTGTAATCATAAAATTAATTGGGATATGCCCTCTTTTTCTATTCCCTAGAAAAATTTTTGTTGTTCAGATTTATATTTTTTTCCTTAAGTGTTTAGATAGTTTACTGTTTGAGATCTCTAGACCTGGGATTTTCTTTATGGTAAAATTTTAAATTAAGGAATTCTGTTTATTCATTATTCAGTCAGTTCAGTTTAGTTGCTCAGTTGTGTCCTACTCTTTGTGACCCCATGGACTGCAACATGCCAGGCTTCCTTGTCCATCACCAACTCCTGGAGCTTGCTCAAACTCATGTCCATTGAGTCAGTGATGCCATCCAGCCATCTCACCCTCTGTCGTCCCTGTCTCCTTCTGCTTTCAATTTTCCCCAGGATCAGGGTCTTTTCCAACGATTCAGTTCTTCACATCAGTTGGCCAAAGTATTGGAACTTCAGCTTCAGCATCAGTCCTTCCAATGAATACCCAGGACTGATTTCCTTTAGGATTGACTGGTTGGATCTCCTTGCAGTCCCAGGGACTCTCAAGAGTCTTTTCCAACACCCCAGTTCAAAAGCATCAGTTCTTCGGCACTGAGCTTTCTTTATGGTCCAGCTCTCACATCCATACATGACTACTAGAAAAATGATAGCTTTGACTAGATGGACCTTTGTCAGCAAAGTAATGTCTCTGCTTTTTATATGCTGTCTAGGTGGAGCTGCTGTTGGGCTTCCCTTGTAGCTCAGTTGGTAAAGAATTGGCCTGCAATGCAGGAGACCTGGGTTTGATCCCTGGATCAGAGAAATTCCCTGGAGATGGAAATGGCACCCCATTCCATTATTCTTGCCTGGAAAATCTCACAGACAGAGGAGCCTGGAGGGCTACAGTCCATGGGGTCTCAAGAGTTGGACACGACTTAGCTACTTAGACAAGACTAGAAGAGGTTGGTCATAGCTTTTCTTCCAAGGAGCAAGTGTCTTTTAATTTCATAGCTGTAGTCAGCATCTGCAGTGATTTTGGAGCCTGAGAAAAAAAAGCCTGTCACCATTTCCATTATTTCTCCTTCTGTTTGCCATGACGCAATGGGACCAGATGCCATGATGAAAAAAAATTCAAAAATTTTAAACAACTTTGATAAATTTTTAAAATAATTTGCCCATTTATAATCATTTTCACAATTTTAGTAAGTTGTTTATAGCCCTCATATTTTAAGGACTACTGGATTTTTAATGGTTTTCCTTTCTGATTTCCTTTATTGAGTAGTTGCTCTCTTTTTCTTTAGCCTTGTTTCCTGTAAACTAATCAAATTTGTTATCCTTTTCAAAGCCTTATAGTTTTATTTATTCAATGAGGGGTTTGCTTCAGTAATTTCTAATTTTTTATTAGAATCATCTGCCTTCTTTTTTCCCCTCAAAAGCAGAACACTATACAAGGAGACAAGATTGAGGGAACAGGGAGATTGAGACTGAGAAAGCATATATTATTAAAGCAATGAAGCATATATTATTTTGTTATTTACTTCTGTGATCACTATGGGCTAAGTGCTACTGGGGACCCTCGAATATGTGGAATACACCTCGCAATTGTCACTTCAAAGAAGGGAAACTGTTTGTCTACTCCTACCCATTGCTTGCTACAGTCCATGGGGTCACAAAGAGTCAGCCATGACTGAGTGACTAAGCACAGCGCAGCATTGCTTGATGCTTGTCCCTTGGGCAGTAACTCTCCTGCAGTACAGGAGTTGTAGTTTGGTCAGGTCTTGGGGTTCAGAAAGAGTCCTAAATTAGGAAAACTAAACGATGCAGCAGATGTTTGAAGTGGAAAGCCCCTAAGATAGGTAGAAACTATCACAGCTGTAGTTGCAGTGAAAGATGGACCAATGAATTTAGAACTGGTCATGGATAGCACCTGCTATTGTTACTGAAGCAAAGCTTGCTGTGCTCACCAACAGTAGGCCAATAAATGTGAGAGACATAGTGTTGAGGCAAGGAATACAACTTTATTTGGAAAGCTGACAGACTGAAAAGATGACAGAGTAATGTCTCAAAATAACCATCTTATCGGGGTCTGGAGGCCAGGTTCTTTTATAGAACAGAAAAGGGGGGAGGTGAGGAAATAAAGTAAAAAGGCCATCAATCTTTAAATATCTCCTGGAATAGCCAGGTTTGGGCAGGGGATGTGTTAATTTCTTCCTTTCTGGAGCCATCCACACATGGACAGGGTCCTAAACAAAGGCATTCTGGTTTAACATTCAGGCAGAGGGGCAGGGTTCCCTGAGGCAGACAGTTATGTATGGACAGTATCCTTGTAGTGAACAAAAGCAATGGGAAGCAAACGTTAAAGTAAAAAAAATGGATCCATCATGGAATCAGAATTGGCTCTTCCCTATAATAAACCCACCATTCTTCCGGGGTATCCTTGCCATGGTCTCCAGTATTAGGCTACCAGACCAGCTGTTCACACTGGGCATTGTAAGTGTTCTGAAGTTGGTCTTGGGTGCCAGACTACTTGGTTGACAAGCTGCCTGTCCTTTCTGATCCAAAAGTAGCCTCAGGTATTGAGCTGCTGAATTGATCAATTGTCCATCCTAGGCTTCTTGGGTTTCTTGGACTTGGTCTTAGGTGCCCGGATGTTGGGTTGAGAAGCTTCTGTTCCAAGCACCCCAGATATCATCTCATCCACTGGGGTGCTGGGACCTGGACTTGGTTTCCAGTATCATGCTGCAAGTTTGACTGGCTGTCCATCCCATGCAAGTGGGCCTCCCAAGTCAACCATCTGTGACACCCATAGTGCCCTAAACTTGGCCTCCAGTGTCAGGCTGCTGCAACCAGCTGTGCATCCAATAGCATCTCTGAATTGGCTTCAGGCATCAGGCTTCCAGGCTGACCAATTGTCTGTCCCAGGGTTTCCAGACTTAACCTTTGCAGTAGGGCTTCTGGGTCAACCAGATATTAGTCTCAGTTCAGTTCAGTCGCTCAGTCATGTCTGACTCTGCGATCCCATGAATCACAGCATGCCAGGACTCCCTGTCCATCACCAACTCCCAGAGTTTGCTCAAACTCATGTCCATCGAGTCAGTGATGCCATCCAGCCATCTCATCCTCTGTCGTCCCCTTCTCCTGCCCCCAATCCCTCCCAGCATCAGGGTCTTTTCCAATGAGTCAACTCTTTGCATGAGGTGGCCAAAGTACTGGAGTTTCAGCTTTAGCATCAGTCCTTCCAATGATCAGTCCCAGGACTGATCTCCTTTAGAATGGACTGGTTGGATCTCCTTGCAGTCCAAGGGACTCTCAAGAGTCTTCTCCAACACCACACTTCAAAAGCATCAATTCTTCGGTGCTCAGCTATCTTCACAGTCCAACTCTCACACCCATACATGACCACAGAAAAACCCTAGCTTTGACTAGATGGACCTTTGTTGGCAAAGTAATGTCTCTGCTTTTGAATATACTATCTAGGTTGGTCACAACTTTCCTTCCAAGCAGTAAGCATCTTTTAATTTCATGGCTGCAGTCACCATCTGCAGTGATTTTGGAGCCCCCCAAAATAAAGTCAGCCACTGTGTCCACTGTTTCCCCCATCTATTTCCCATGAACTGATGGGATCAGATGCCATGATCTTCGTTTTCTGAATGGTGAGCTTTAAGCCAACTTTTTCACTCGCCTCTTTCACTTTCATCAAGAGGCTTTTTAGCTCCTCTTCACTTTCTGCCATAAGAGTGGTGTCATCTGCATATCTGAGGTTATTGATGTTTCTCCTAGCAATCTTGATTCCAGCTTGTGCTTCTTCCAGCCCAGCATTTCTCATGATGTAATGTGGTAGTTTGAGCATTCTTTGGCATTGCCTTTCTTTGGGATTGGAATGAAAACTGACCATTTCCAGTCCTGTGGCCACTGCTGTTTCTCAAATTTGCTGGCATATTGAGTGCAGCACTTTCACAGCATCATCTTTTAGGATTTGAAATAGCTCAACCAGGATTCCTTCACCTCCACTAGCTTTGTTTTTAGTGATGCTTTCTAAGGCCCACTGGACTTCACATTCCAGGGTGACTGGCTCTAGGTGAGTGATCACACCATCGTGATTATCTTGGTCATGAAGATCTTTTTTGTACAGTTCTTCTGTGTATTCTTGCCACCTCTTCTTAATATCTTCTGCTTCTGTTAGGTCCAGACCATTTCTGTCCTTTATCGAGCCCATCTTTGCATGAAATGTTCCCTTGGTATCTCTAATTTTCTTGAAGATATTAGTCTGCTGCTGCTGCTGCTAAGTCACTTCAGTCATTTCCGACTCTTAGTGACCCCATGGACTGCAGCCTACCAGGCTCCTCCATCCATGGGATTTTCCAGGCAAGAGTACTGGAGTGGGGTGCCATCACCTTCTCCGAGATATTAGTCTAGGGTGTCCCAGTTTCCCAGACTTGGCCTTGGTTGCTGGGATTTCAGGTTGACCACTTATCAGTCTTGGGGTATCATGAAACTTGGCCTTGTCCACCAGGTCTTGGGGTTCACCACCTGTCAATCTCTGGCATCCTAGACTTGGCTTTGGGTGCAAGAGTATTGAGTTGACTAGCTTACTCTCCAAGGCATCCAAGAATTCACTACCAGCAGTGAGTTACTGACTCCATCGGCTGTCCATCCCAAACATTCCAGCCTTTTTATATTTGTTTTCCAGTGTCAGGTTGCTGTATCAATTAACTGTGTCCTAGGCATCTTGGTTGTCTCAGACTTGGCCATGAAGAGTGGGTTGCCTGGGCAACCAGCTATCTGTTCAGAGGATCCTGGATTTGATTTCTCAGTGGGTTGCCAGGTCAACCAGCTGTCCATTTGGGGGGTTCCCAAATGTGGCATTGGGGGAAGGCAATGGCATCCCACTCCAGTACTTTTGCCTGGAAAATCCCATGGACGGAGGAGCCTGGTAGGCTGCAGTCCATGGGGTCTTGAAGAGTTGGACACGACTGAGTGACTTCACTTTCACTTTTTACTTTCATGCATTGGAGAAGCAAATGGCGACCCATTCCAGTGTTCTTGCCTGGAGAATCCTGGGGACGGGGGAGCCTGGTGGGCTGCCATCTATGGGGTCGCACAGAGTTGGACACTATGAAGCGACTTAGCAGCAGCAGCAGCAGCAAACATGGCATTTGGCATCTGTCTGCCAGGTCAACCAACTGTCTACCCCTAGATGACTTGGCCTCTGGCACTTGCTGTCAGGTTGACCATCTGTTCCTCCAGGATCCAAGACTTGGCCTCTAGCATTGGTCTGCCATATTATCCACCTATCTGACACAGGATGTCATAGACTTAGCCTCATACATTAGGCTTCTGGGTCTACCAGCTGTTAATTTGTGGCATCCCAGATATGGCCTGCTGGGTCAAACAGCTGTCTGTCCAGGGTCTCCCAGTCTTGGTCTTGAATGCCAGGGTGCTGGGGTGACCAACTGTTCATCTCAGGCATCCTTGACTTGGCCTTTAGCATCAAGCTTGTGGGTTGAACATCTGTCTAACTTAGTGATGTCCATGCATCACTGACTGGCCTCAAACACTGAGCTGCCAAGTCAAACTGTTGTCTATTTGTAAGGTCCCAGCCTTGGCCAATATTTTGGTCACCTGATGTGAACAGCTGTCTTATTGGAAAAGACTCTGATGCTGGGGAAGATTGAAGGAAGAAGGAGAAGAGGGCATCAGAGGAGAGATGGCTGATGGCATCACCAATGTAATGGACAGGAACTTGGGCAAACTAGGAGATGGTGAGGGACAGGGAGTGCTGCAGTCCATGGAGTCACGAAGTTTGACTTAACTGGGCAACTGAACAACAACAAGCCTTGGCTTAGGGTGTTGACCTACTATGTTGACTAGCTGTCCCTTATGGAGGTTCCTGATTTGATCTCCATGGTTGCAATGCTGGGTCAACTGACTGTCAGTCTAAGGTTTTCTGGACTATGCCTCAAGCACTGAGCTTCTGAGTTGACCAGCTGTCTGTTTGGGGTGGCCCAGAGTTGGCTTTGGTTGCCAGACTGCCTGACTGACAAGTTATTTCAGGCATTCCAGATGTCCCAGATTTAGTCTTAAGGCTCCAGGTTGCAGAGTCAATCAGCTGTTCTTTTCAGACATCCCAGATTTTGCCTTGGGTGCTGGGGTGACCAAATATTCATCCTAGAAGAGCCAGGCTTGACCTTCGGGGGTGGTAGCCAAGTCAAATAGCTGTTCATTCAGGAACTTGGCACCAGGCTACTGAACTGTCCAATTATTCATCCCAGGTGACCTGAGCTTGGCCTTGGATTCCAAGCTTCCAGGTCAATCAAGTGTCCATTTCAGACATTCCAGATTGACTTCTGGTGTCAGGCTGGAGGCCCATCAACTCTTTGATCCAGGTATCCCAAAATTGGTCTCAGGTATCACTCTGCCAAGTTACTAGCTGTCTTGTTGGGCATCCTGGATTTGGCCTCAAGTGTCAAGTTTCTGGATCAACCAAATATGAATCCCAGGCATCCCATGTCTAGTACTCAGACTTGGCCTAGCATACTAGACTGTCAAGTAAACCAGCTGACAATCCTAGGAATCCCCAACTTGACATCAGGCACTGGGCTGCCGGGTTGACTTGTTATTCATCTTGGATGTCTCATGTGTCTTGGAAGGTCCCAGACTTTGCCTTGGGCATTGAGCTGTCAGGTCAAGCTATCACTGGTATCTCAGGTTTCCTGAACTTACCCTTGGACATTGTACGGTTGGTCAACCAGTGTCCTGGAATTGGCCTCTAGTGCCAGATTTTAGTTGATCATCTGTATGTCTTGGGCCTCTCAGACTTGATCTTGGGTGCTGGATCATCCAGCTCTTTGTCCTACGTATTCTAGACTTGGCCTTGGGCACTGAGCTGCTGTGTATACCAATTGTTTTCCCCAGGCCTCCCAGACTTGGATTTGGGTGTTAGTCTTCTGGTTTGAAGAGCTGTTCATCCTGGGCACCCCAAACTTAGCCTTGGCCATTAGGCTGCTGGGTTGGCCAGCCCTTTCCAGGGTGTCCCAGACTTGGTCTTTTGTGTCAGGCTGCCATGTCAACAACCTATCTAAAGTCTCAGGCATCCTGAACTTGACCTCTAATACTAATGTGCCAGACCCCTGTCCTTCACAGGAGTCCTGGAGTTGGCCTCAGGTATTAAGCTGCCGTGTTGACCTTTTGTCTGACCCGATCATCCTAGACTTGGCCTCAAGCACCTGGCTACTAGCTAAGTCAACTGTCTTTCTAAAGTGTTTCAGCCTTGGCCTTGGCCTAGGATGCCTACCTTCTGGGTTGACTAGCTGTCTGTCCGAGGTATTAGTGACTTGTCCTCAGGTTCTGAGTTGCCATTCAATTAATTTCTATAACAGTTGTCTCAGATTGACTTTGGCTGGAAATAAAGATGTTTCTTACAAGCTACTTGCAAGGTGCCTTCAGCACAGTGTTCTTTCAGTGAATTAAATAATACCCATTTTGTAATGCACGTGGTGAAATGTTTGAGACTTGAAATGGTTTTTAAACAGTCACTGAAATCTGCAATCAGTATAGTGTTCCATCAGTAAATGGAAGTGTTACCCATTCTATGCCTGTAGTGAAGTATTTAAGGAACTTGAAATAAAGGTGTTTCTAGAAGCTACTTACAAGCTGTGTTCCAAACAGTGTTTTGTTAATGGAAGTGACATTCTGTAATGTGTGAAGTGTTTATAGAGACTTGAAATTGTTTCTAAACCTAACCCTGACCCTAAATCAAATCCCTAACCCCCAATCCATCTCCAAATCTAAAACCTAATCCAAACTTTGACTCTTATTCTGATCCTAACCCTAGGCTCAAAGCCAAAACCTGACCCTGACCTTGACCCTATTCTTAATTCTGACCCTAACCTACATCCTGACCCTGACCCCCTAACCCAATTACAAACTGAAACCCAAGCACAAACTCAAATCTTAATCTCAGATCTCAATCTTGATCCAGATTTCAAGACTGACCCTAACTCTAATGTCCTACCCTTGATCCCTAATCCCCCAACCTTTTAGGCCCAAATCTTATCCTGATACCCTTAGTCAACCACTCCCATGGGTTATGTTTTAAGAATGAAATTCCATAGGAATCTAGTGGATCCCTGTTCACCCTCTCCTTAATGGGACATATTCCTTCCAATACACACAAAGACTTCCAGGTGGGCACCATAAGTATGGGGGCAGAGGAAGAGTAGACACCTGAAGGTGGTAAGAGGAAAAAGAGGTTGGGGGGAAGCTCTCTCATGGGGTAGGGACATTTAATCTCCTAGTAGCATGTCCACAGGCCCACAGCATGGGGAGGGGGAGTGATACCAGGCTGATAGGCAGAGGTCCCCCAAGGTTCTGGAATGGGACACTTGTAGAGCATCCTGGACAGGACAGTGCCTGGGGTCTTGTGTCTACTGATATAAGCACCTGGAACTCTCGTTGTTGGGGTCTTGTGTCTACTGATATAGGCATCTGAGCAAAATCCCTTAGTGTGGAGGGGCTACAGAAATCTTGTTTCCTCCTCTATAAGTTGGATGCATGGAGTGACCCCAAGAGTTTCACTTGCAAGAGAAGTATCTTTTGGACTTGGTCCTCCATTGATGGTCCACTGTGCTGAGGACACTGGCAATCCTCCAAGCAGAATACCTTGAGGGCATGGGTGGTTGAGGACCAGATGTAATTCATAACATAGTTAAGTCCAGAGACATGACCATCTTTGCTGGAGGCTTGGGGTCCTCATTTGGAAGTGGAGTTAGGTTTACTGTCCAGGCTTGGTGAGGTGTCATGAGTGAACTGGACATCCAGGGCCAGAGGAAGCTAATATGGAGACAAGGGAGGATTGAGGTTCTCACCACTCCTGGAGTCTGTATGTCCCACTCCTCTGCCCTGTGAAGGGCCCAGGGAACCACTGTCTGATGACATCCAAAATTGTGTTTTGTTCTCTGGTTTCTTGTCTGGATTATAGTTAGAGCACTGACTTTACCAGTGGAATGGGCTGTACCCACTGCACTCATCAAAGCAACAGCAGCAGGGATGGGACACCCAGGGTCATTCTGGGTAACCCCAAACTTTGTTTTTGACTTTAGTTGAGTCTTCTCTACATTTTTCTTAGTCAATTTATCTAAATGTTTGTCAGTGTTTTCATTTCTCCAGAGAAACAATTTTTAGTTTGTTGATTGTCTCCATTGTTATGTTGTTCTCTTATTATATTCATCTCTGCTCTTAGTTTTTAGCCTTACTTTGCTCTTTCTCTGGTTCACAAAGGGCATCTTCTGATTCCTGACAGCAGTCAGCCTCAGGGTCACCCTCTCCAGAGTGAATTAAAAACTTCCAGACTGAAGTGGCCCAGGTCAACCAGACACCGTCCTCCCAACCTGACAGCGCAAGCCACCTCCAGGCTTGTTTCACCACTGAGCCTGTTTTCTGGCTGGGCAGTTCACAGGCTCACCTGGCCTCCCGTGGGTTTACTGCCTTAGGTGCCTTCTGCTCTCTGGGAACCAGAAGGCTAGTTAACTTTAGCTGAGCACTGCCAATGGGCACAGTGCCCTGCCTGCTGGCAGATACTGCCCTCTGGACCGTGCCCTTCACAGTACCACTCACTGCCAGCTGTGCCCACAGGCTGCCCAGAACCCCATTCACCCACTGGGTCAGATGACTGCAGTTCTCTCCTGTTTCACAGCACCTCCCTACGACCTTCCCAGGGATCCTGGTCCTACCTCCCACCACTTTCTCAGGCTAGATGCAATCTCAGAGATTCCATCATCAGGGCCAACTGAGAGTGACAGTCTTACCCACTCCCCTTCCCCAGTAGAGACCCCACTTCACATACCTTGCTCTTCATCTTCATCCCACTGATGCTGTCTGGGGCCACTGCAAGTGCCAAGCACCAAGGACTCACAAGACCACAGGAGAAGGGGTCAGTGGGAAGATTTCAGAGGAGGTGAGAGAGTAACTGCTTTTTTTTGTATAATAGGTGAAAAAAAAAAAGTTCACTATTGTTGTAAATAGCCAAAGCTGCATTTGAATATTGTACTAAAACCCCACTTTCTACTATAGCCTAGGAGTTGTGATTCTTTCATTTTTTGTGTTTAAAAAGAGACAGACACTCTCATTCCTCATTCAGTAAGTCTTGCAAGGCCATCAGTTTATTGTATGTGGAAGAAGAAAGAAGCATCAGTTATCCTTCTCTGAAGGACATGTCCACGTCCATCTTTCACAGAGATGTTTGTTTCAGTATCATTAAACTGAACAAGGAGCTGAGAAAGCCCCTCAGAACTTGGGGAATTTGGAAGCTGAAGGTATTTTCACAGGCATACCAACATTGAAATGTGGGCATCTTTAAAAGTTAACTCTTGCCATCATCACTTCCTACCCCAGGACAATGGCTGATTTCTACACTATGGAGGGAGAGCTTTCTGCTTCTGTTATTGAGGTATCTTTTGACCACCAATTAGGAAACTGTTGGTCAACTCTGCAATTCTGTAAGCCCTAAGTGGAGAAACTTGTGAAAAAGAGAAAACATACAACATGGAAAAGAAAAAGGCAGAGGAAGGTTATTAGCAAACAAACTGAGGGCAGCCAAGATTTTCCATCACCCCACTTTCCCAAGGTCAGTATTTCCCGTAAATTGGAATACTCCTCTGACCTCAGGATTCCTTTCCCTGCTTATTTCTTTTCCAGGGAAAGATTTGTGATGTCATTCTACCAGCACTCCTGTTGCCTGTGTACAAGGATTCCCAGCATCCCTGCAGTGTCCTGCAAACTTTTAATGCAGAAACGTCCTACATGGTCCCCAGTCCCATATCAGGCACACTAATGGCCACTCTTCTCTGCCTGGGGCTTGGTTATGTCATGGAGATGTCAACCTTTCCTGTAGGAAGGGCTCAAAGATGCAGCCTGATAGGCAGGGAGGAGGTATACCACCAGGACCAACACTCCATGGACAGCAGACACAGCTCTACCAATTAAACACTAGACTGCTTCCAATCTGGATGGGAAACACACATTGCCCTGCCCTCACCTGAGTGCCCTCCTGAGGCTTCTCCTAGGATTGGAAACTAAAGGGTTAATGTCAGGCACAGTGAGGGAGCCCCTGGGATCCTACACAGCCTTCAGACTATACTGTCATGCATTTTCGATACCCTCCCCTGAATATATAGCCTTTAAAGGCAAGAAACAGATGAATTGTGGGGCAATTCTGAGTTACCTTTTCCTTCCTGATGGTTCTGTCACTCAGACACACATTAGGGCTCACCTCTGCCAGGCCCTAAAGGATTTGTTCAAGTGACTGTTGAATGCAAGTGAGAGTGCAAGAAGACACAGGATGAGCAAGATAGAGCTCATCCTATGTCTGATGGTTGAACTATACATAATGACCGTAACGGAGTTGATTATTGATGAATCTGGATGGTGCAGAATTAATGTGCAAGGAAAGAGTTAATACATTCACAGAAATGTGCAGAGTAGTTTTGCAGTGAGTGTGCAAGCATTGTCAAATGGCACACAATGGCTGTGTAGGAAGGGAAGCTTGAAGATGGGCATGAGGGGAAGTTGATAACCTGGCCCCAGTGTATGTGCAGTCTTGCAGTGTGTGTGCACAATAATTTTATAGACTAGCACACAGTAGTGTGTGAGAATAGAAAAATTTGATGGTGAGCATTGGAGGAGCGGTTGTTAATGATACAAGAGTGCACTGGAGTGAAAAGCGGGACACACACGCATAGACTGATTGGTGAACTGCACAAGGAGAGTATGCAGTGACTCCAGATGGCAAATAGATGTGCAAAGTGACCTGGAAATGAGTCACTGGCTTTTTAATTACATAGTGAGTGTGCAAGGAGATACTGGTGAGTCTGAGTGGGCATGTAAGAACTGGGCACTGGATGAAGCAGAGTGACCAGTGAACATGTGAGGAGTGATTACAGTGGTCCATGTTATGTGCCAGTGTGGTTAGGTCATGGTGCAGTTATTTGGCTAAATGCCAGGGTCTGGATGTTGCTGTTAAGGCATTTTTAAAATGTGGTTAACGTTCAACTCACGAGATTTTAAGCAGATGACCCTCCAAAATGTGGGTAGACCTCATTAAACCAGTTTAAGATCTTAACAGCAAAGGACCTAGGTTTCCCAAAAAGACAATTCTGCCTCTAGATTGGATCACAGAAGCCCTGCCTGAGTTCCCAGCCTCTAGATTCAAGACTGCAGTGTCAGCTCTTCCCTGGGTCTGCAGCTTATCATGCAGATTTCACACTCACCAGCCCTGGTTCCCTTTCTCTGGAGAATCCTGAAACTGTGACTACTGCATATAATATAGGTGTGCAGCAAGTGGAAACTGGATGGCACAGACAAATGTGAAAAGAGTGCAATGATAAATTCTGGACAGGGCAGAATGGGTGCACAAAGAGTGGTTGCTCAATCAGTTTGCAGAGTGACTTTCAGTTCAGTCGCTCAGTCATGTCCGACTCTTTGTGACCCCATGAATCGCAGCACACCAGGCCTCCCTGTTCATCACCATCTCCCGGAGGTCACTCAGACTCACGTCCATCGAGTCCGTGATGCCATCCAGCCATCTCATCCTCGGTCGTCCCCTTCTCCTCCTGCCCCCAATCCCTCCCAGCATCAGTCTTTTCCAGAGTGACTTTAGATGGCCAATAACGGGCATGCAATGAGTTGAAGTTGGATGGTGTATGAGGTGTGGACGAGACCCAGATTCCAGCTGGCCTTTGGGCCCTACCTGGCCCACAGGGAGACCTCAGACAAGGTATTCTCCCTCACTGGGTGTGTAGCTGCAAGGGTGGGCTCAGTCTCTGCCGGGCAAAGATATTGCTGTAGCAAGCAGGAGGGGGACAGACTTTGCCTTGCCCTATTGCCAGGGCCCACAGAGCACCTGAACCATGTACCTATGACATCTGGGAGACCTGCATGAAGGACAGCACATGAGGCCTGGAGCTCTGACTAGCAGACATCTCAGGATCCTGCTGGGGAGAAGAGGGTCATAGGCCAGAAGAGGGACGGAATGCTCTATTTAAACAGTGATTCCGGTGTGGCATGGAGACACAGGCCCTGGGTCTTGGGTCTGCCTTGGGCCCGTCTCTGCCCTACACTGAGGGCCCTCTTCCAGTGGGAGATCTGTGGACTCAGGCAGGGATGTGGTGCTACTGCAGAGGGGGCCCTGCACTGCTGAGGGTGGGAGGCTGTCAGCGTGGGTGCTGGCCTTTGCTGAGGGAAGGCTGGTGGGGGAAGAAAACCTGGCCATATGCCACCCCCACTCCTGAGCCCCCAGCACATTCCTAACCTCCTTGCTCTGGGTCAAAATGACCAACACTTCCCCATGCACCCCCTCACAAGATCCAGTTCCCAGTCCTGGCTGAGCCTCACAAAGACAAGGAGCCTGGACCCTCTGGACAGGCGTCAGGGCCCCAGGGATGCCAAAAGAGAGCCAGGACATACCAGACCCCTAAGAGCAGGAACTGTGCCTGGGACACTGAAATGACAGTTCAACAGGGAGGTGACAGGTCCCAGGCCACACAAGAGGGCAGAGCTTTATTTCCAGAAGGGATCCTGGAGCAGGATGACCACCTTCCACACTGGTGCCTCCAGCATCCCCCAAAGACGTGCTTCATCCAGTCCTCAGAGCATGCACTAAAGGCATGTGGTGGCAGCTAGAGCCTCTTCCAGCTGCCGCAGTAGTACCTCTGGCCGTGGTGAGAATGTACTACTATCCACCCTCTGGAAGTCAGGGTGGACCACCACGGACTCCAGCACCTCAGCTATGCGGCCAATGTCAAATGCGGCCTGCTGGGGGCCCAACCCAGTGTCCTCGCCACCCTCTACCTGGCCAGGGCTCATCCCCTTCGCAAGGAGGAGAAGCCTCCTTTCAGCAATGATCTTCAGGAAGTGATAAAATTCTTCGAAATTAATCCCAGAGCAGGACTTCATGATGACCTGGGTCAGAAAGAAACAGCCAGTGAGCTGCTGCTCACTCATAGCTCTGGGCAAGCTCTGTTGACCCTATACCGAGTCTAGGCTACAAAGGGCCCTGACCCACAGTCCAGGCCTGGAGGATGTAGAGACACACCTGCGGGTCGGCCAGTGATCAAAGGGGTCTGAGTGCTGCAGCCTGGAAGCCCCGGACCCTCACTCACATAGGTAGGCCTAGTTGCCACTGGGCCCCTAAGACTGCAGCTCTGACCTCAGAGACCACACCTCCGTTTAGATTGCAGGCTGTCCCGGGGCTTTTTCCACACCTTTCCCTGACTGAGGCCTTGGCCTGGTGAGCATATTCTTGCCCCAACCGTGGCCCTGGCCCAGGTAGGCCCCTACCCACCTCCTACTCCTACACAGCTGTGGCTAGCCTCACTCACCCCGTGCCCCCCCTACTGCTCAGACTAGTTGTCCCACCTGGCAGTGGTGATGCCAGTCAGGCATGGTGTCCCTCCACTCAACGATCTCTTGCTGCACGGCACTGAGCTCCTGCTGCAGGAAGTGCCACATGTTGGCCAGGTTACAGCCGTTGACCCAGTTGTGGTTGATGGAGATGGTGTCCTCCTGGAAGGGGCAGGGTGCAGGCTGTCCTCATGATCCCACAGGGGGCACTGTCCCCTCCCCCTGTCCTGAGATCCGCTCAGACTTCCTCAGCTGGGAAGAGCCACTCCTATCTCCCAGTGGGAGCCAGCAGAGAAGAGGGAGCTGGGGCTGGGATCATCCTAATCCACAATTATTAACCCATAGTGGGGCTCCCCAAAGGCTGGGACAACCCCACATGTGTGGATCCCTTGCCCACTGTCACCCAAAAAAAGTAACATGTAAGGGAGGCAAAGAGGCTGGGGGCGGTCAGCAGCGCTGCGTGCAGGAACCAACATGGCTACACGCAGCACCAGTCTTGCCCATGGCCTGCCCCATCCAATACCCGGGCTCTCCCTGCCCACTCTGCAGGAACGCATTCAGGAAGGTGCTGAAGGCAAGGAGAGCTGCTGGGCAGGCCAAAGTGCCCAGCTCAGTGGGGGTAAGAGTCAGCCCAGTGTAGTACCGTGGCCTGTTTCCCTGACCCGCCTGGGCCATAAGTCGTGGGGTGTGGAGTGCCATCCTACCAGGTTGTGGACTTGGTGGTGCCACCCACTGGGCACAAACACCATCTCGCCTGCCTCCTGTGTGACCTCCAGTGGTGGGCCACAGCGATCTCGCATGGGGTGCAGGCGGCTATCCAGGAGGGTGGGGGAGGTCACGTCGTAGGGTAGGCCACCATGGCAATCCCGCAGGGCTTCTTCTTGCCCTGGTGGGAAGAACAACCACTTTTTCCTCCCGCAGATGTTGACGGACCAGCTGAAGGAGCGGAAAATGTCGGCATGGAACGGCGACCTGTGCAAGAGCTCCTGTTGGTGCCATGTGGCTCGGGTGTGGGCTATGCTTCTTCTGAACAGACTGGCCAGGCTCAGGGGCCTCAGTGGTCCCCAGTTCTCACAACTGGCCTGTGAGCCAGGTGGGAGGGCCAAACCTCCCCAACCCCAGAACATCACAAAGGAGGTGCAGGAGCTCTTTCCATCTGGCTAACAGGGACCTCTGAGAGGCTTTGGGCAAAAGCCAACAGACCAACAGGAAGGTTCAGGAGAGTGACCGGGGATGGGGCGTAGGATGGTGCATGGGAGCAGACAGGCAGTTACCAAGTGCCGGTGGGCCCCATGTAAACGAAGCGGTAGTCATCCATGTCTAGGGCATCCCAGTACTCGTTGAGCCAGTCAGATGAGAAGTATATGGGCAGGGTGAACACGCCTTCTGCCGAGAAGTCCCTTTAGAAAGTGGCATGAAGCTGCAGCATAAGTGGCTACAAGCCAACCTCCCAGCACCCACATCCTGAGTACATGAAATAACAGGAGAGTTTTGAAATTATGTGAGTGACCCTGCCCTGCCTTCTGAAGTCAGCACCAACCATCAGGAGTGGGGCCACCTCAGACCATCCAGCCATAGCCCAGCCACCAGATAACTACAGCCCCAAGTGACCCTAGCTGATCCTTGCCCAAAGGACCCAGAGATGTAAGCAGATAAAATGGCTTTGGGGGTGCTATGGCAGAACCTAGACAACTTGTACAGGCAGTGACCTAGATGTTTAGGGCCCCTTCCACACCCATTCCAGGATTTCAGCCTCTGGCTGAGCAGGGGTTATAAATGCATCATTTGCATCATGGCGGCTTCCCAAATTTGGGGGCTTCCACTTTTTTACCCACACCAGTGACCCTGACTATGAAGCAGATTCAAAGCCATAAGCCCAGACATGAGGACAGCCCAGGTACACCAAGGTCCTTTTTGCCTTGTTTCTCCATCCCTCACTCTCCTGGTTCACCCCCACAACCCAACCAATGGGATCTCAAATAGAGGAACATTCCAAACCAGCCCAAGGGAGAGCGCGCGTCTATCTACACAGTCATACAACACTGTCGGTCAGAGGCCATGCTACGTAACAGCCTCGGTAGTACCAAACCACTGGTAGTTTCCCCACCACCATGCAGATTCCTCCGGTGCCATGCCTCTGTACACTAACAGACGCCTGCTTACCCTTCAAAACCCTGCTCAGACATTACCTCCCCTGTGGCTACCCCTGCCTACCTGATGCAGGTCTTCCTCTGCTCTTTTTATTTTTGGGTTGCCCAGGAAAACGCAAGACACTCTGTCAAAGCTGAATTTCAAATAAACAGTGAACACGCTTCTAGGATAAGTATGTAAAAACCAGTCATTGCTTATCTGAAGCACAAATTCACAGGACATGAGCGTCTGAGTCTATCAGTCCATCTGGGCTGCTGGAATATGAAGCCCTGAGGCCAAGGCCAGAGTTTGGTTGCATCTCAGCTTCTGTCTGCCAGGTAAGAAACTGTGTGGCAGGTAGTACCAAGGCAAGCTGTGAGCAGGCTGCTTCTGATGCTTTTCATGTACTCTTGGATTGCTCTTGGGAATCACAAGGGCCTGAACTCTTTTTTTTTTTGGTCTTAATTCCTGCGTCAGTGAAACAAGAACTCGATTGTTCACTCATTTATTAAATAAGCACCTACTCTGTGCCAAGGCCCTGTGCCAGAGAGTGGGGGTCTGGGTAGGACCCCGTCTCTGCTTGTGAAAAGCAGAACCCTGGCAGGAGAAATGGCTACAAAACCCGAGGACCACCTCAGAGAATGGGAATACCACAGAAGGGGTGGGATTGCCCACATGAGCGAGATGTTTCTGAGGACAATATCCTTCGAGCTCTGCAGGTGGAAGAAGTGTGCGGTGGGTGGGGACAAACCTTGGAAGCCCTCATTAAACAGTTGCCATTGCTTGTTAGTGATGGAGATTTTTAAATGGGAGGGACACAGTCCTGCTGGAAACCTCATTTGGACTTTGGTGAGCCTGGCAGTGGAGTGCGGGACCTGAGGCAGGGCAGTCTGCAGACTGGCAGCAACCAAGGTGAATGACAAGAGGCCCGACTTGAAGTAGGTTTGGACACGGGAGGCTGGTCCCAGGGGCGCCTGAGAAGACAGGCAAAGGCTGGGTGCTGCCAGTTAGATGGAGGTGAAGCTGACAAGGAAGGTTCTGGGCAAAACTGACAATGAAGAGGTGGGTAACCACAGCCATATGCACCTCTGCCAGGCCCACATTCTTCACAGCAGCCAAGCCCGTGATGGCACTGAGATGGCCATGACTGGATAATGACACTTTCAACCAGGCTGAAGAGGTCACCTTAACTTCATAAGTGGGTTAAAGCCCAGTTTCTCTGTGTGCAGCCAGGACTCACTCAGATCTGAGAAGCAGTGCTGTGGCCAGCATTCCAGGCCCCTTTACCTGCACAGATGCCAGTCTTTGAGATATAAACAGCCCCGTGAAGAGGAGTAGTTTCCCTGAATGTACTCTTTCCAGTAGCTGATGTAGTCTCTGAGGGGCATGTGTTCTTTGGGGTTGGAGTTGTATTCCTGGACCCCACAGTTTGCAACAGGTACAACCACGTCTCCTGAAAGGAAAGGTTCAGGCACAAGACTTTTCTGAGAGTCCTCCAGCCTGCCCATCCTCCCTGACCCTGTCCGCCCTCCAAATCACTGCTACACCGTCTCCAGTGAATTCTTCTCATGCCCTGCCTCCCTCAAGCCCTCCCTGGCTCTCCTCATCTGCGCCCTCACAGTCTGACTTAGGCCAGAGTCAAGGCCTGTGCTTGCACTCCAGGGTGTTCCTGCCCAGTCCTTACCATAGTTCTGAAGCAGATAATCGAAGTTGGGCTTTCCGCTGGGTGTCACCCAGAGCCTCCTGCTGCCCCAGTCCTCGGTGAAGGCGCTGGAAAAAACACAGGGCAAGTTGGGGAGCAGGTAGCCCTTGAAAAAGTCGGCGTAGGAAAAGGAGTCCGGCTTCTCGATGAAGTCCACGCGGTCCAGTTTTGGACAAACCCTGCTGGGGAGACGCCCCTCGAAGCCTCTGAAGTGGCTCTCGGCGAACACGCGCGTCTCCCTGTCCATCCCGGGCCAGGTTCTGCGTCCGTGGGGTGCAGGGTAACCCGGGCTGGGAGCCTGCCGCGGGGGGACGGGGAGTCTGGAGGGCTGCTGGGATATTGGGGCTCGGGGGATGCCGAAGGAGCAGCGGGGACAGAGGGGCTGGTACGGACGATGGAAACAGCGGGGAAGCCTCCCAGCAGAGGACCCGCGAAGGACGGAAGCCCGGAATCCCACTTGCGCATTCCCGTCTCTGCTCTTTAAACGGGGAGGAGAAAAAGGAAGTGTTTGCTAAAACTGCTTCCGGAGTAAACGCTCTGGGCGTCCGTGGCTCACAGCCCACAGCCGGCCAGAGAGAAACCGGCGAGGTACAGACAGCAAAGCCCGCGGTAGTCCCAGAGCAGGCAAGCGGAACCAAGAGTCTGCACTCGGAGTTCCTGCCGGAGCCTGAAACACGGCGAGCCAGGCCCTGCGCGCATGCTCGCTTCATGCTGCGGCCCGCACCCGGTACTGGAACGGCCTGCAGCGGCTTCGACCCAGCTTCGGGTACCCCAGGGCTTCAGAGGTTGTCGAACGGTGCTGGCCCCGAGTCTCGCTGTTTTCTCGTCTTCCCAGCGACTCAGGTAAGCGGTGTCTCCAGTCTGCAGCTGGGCTTGTGCCCTTCCGGCATAATCCCTCCTGACGCTACCAGCGAGGCAAGGACTCCTCTTCTCTCCTTCCTCAACCTTCAAGGACTGCGGAAGGTTGATGGGATGTGGGCAGGGCTGACAAAGAGGTACCAGGGCCAGAGGTGGGATCTGAGGGATGCTGGGGTCTTTAAGGGATGCTGGGGACCTGGAGGGGATGGAGAGGCCCTGACTGGGGAGATGGGTGGAGGCCTAGGGAGATGATGGGGACTTGGAAGGAATGCTGTAATTTGCCGGTGATGGTGGGACCTGGTGGGATGCTGGGGGTTAGGGGAGTGCTGAGGGCCTAGGGCGATGCTGGGAACATGGAGGGGACGTGTAGACCAAGATAGTATGATGGGACCTGGAGTGGGTGGTGGGAACCTGGAGGGGATGCTGGGGGAATAGCGAGGGTCTGAAGTGAGGGGGTGGGGGTTCAAGTGTGGAAATACGAGGCTGTGCACACCAGCAGACCTGGTGGGGGGGACAAAAAAGGGGGACTTGAGTGGGGATGACACGTCAGAGTCTCAGCATGTTGGAGAAACACATGTCCTTCCAACTGAAATCTACCCGAATCACTATGGAGAGAAGAAAACAGTTTCATTAGTGTGTGAGCAGATTACATACATGTAAGGCATCTGCAAGAGAGTAGAGTTGGGCAGAACTCCACACGTTTCACACACAAAAAACATAGAAAGAATTGTGAGGACCTCTGTCATCGCCTTGAGGGAAAAATAGATGCACCTGTGTAGTCTGTGCCTGAGGAGAGACTCCTGCCTGGGTTCTGGAGGCCCCTGTTTATTTACAGCTCTCAGTCAGCAGGTGGTGACTGTGCCCTGTAAAATCTGAACACCGAGTTTGTTTCATTCCTGACCAAAAGAAACACTCAAAGGGTAGAGAAGGGGCAACTTCTTCCCCTTTATTGAACAGCGAAGATGTAATCTTGTTTATCCTTATAGGTGGCCTAAGGGAAACTGGGGATATTGGGGCTCTGAGCTTTGGAGAGGGGTTTAGGGGTGGAGACTCTTTTCCAAGGGGTTTAAAGCTTATGCAGGAGAACAGCAAGGACCAGAAGTGGGGTAAGGCAGAGGGGAGGACTAGGAAGAAAGTGAGTTAGGGAGAGTCTGAAGTCCAGGTAGAGGAGGGGTCTAAAGTGGGAGCTGAGAACACGGGTAAGATGGGACAGGTGGTGGAGAGTTTGTGGTGAGCAGAGCAGTGTGAGGGGTTGTGTGATTCTGAGGGCACTGTGCGCTCTTCCCAGTCTGTCTTATTGTACCTCATATGGTCAAGCTGTGGAATTCTTCATTGGGCCAGAGTTGGGCAGAAAGTTAGAATGCCTTGGGAAGTTAAAATTGAGAAGAAGAGTCACTCTTAATTCCATCCAGAGATGAGCATTTTTTCATTTCTTGATATAGAATTATTCTTCCAGGCATGTACTCATTCATTTGCTTTTTTTCTCTGTGTCCCTCTCTGTACACACACCCGCACACACACATACACACAGTCTTTCTATTTTACATGTAAGTCAGTTTACATATGTAAGCTTTTGCTGCTTAACTTTTTAAAAAAGATTAACAGTTGTCAGTTTTTTTTGCCACATATTGACTGAATGATCCTTAGTTATTTGATTTTAGTTGTGATAAGTGCAGATCATGGAAGGCAGATAGGAAAAGTATGGGAAGCAGAATGTTCATAATTGTCTAAAGATTTGGGAAATATGGTTCAAAGTTTGCCTCATAAGGGAAATATGGAGTTCAGATAGACATTGCCTGGGAAGAATTCCAGAATTTCAGCTTCTGAAGCTCTGTGGTTGCGACTAAGTTTTATAAGTAAGGGGACGCTTTAGACCAGCAGGTCCCCATGCTTCCCAGGATTGTTGGGGCAACGGAACGAGTAGCTCAGGGTAGGAGAGAATGTCTCCTTTCTTGAGCATTTGCCCTGGGCCAGGCATTTTGTCCTGTATTTTCTCTAGTTTGTATGATGGCTCTCTAGTGTTGACCCTATTACCACCATTGTTTGCATGAGTTTCTGATACAGCTATTGAAAACAGGATCGGGACTGGAACACAGGGCTGTGTTCCTTCAAGGCCCCTAGACAACAGCGCTGGTATCCCCTGGGCACTGATAGGGAGTGCACATTCCTGAGCCCCATCCAGACCTGAGTCAGATCTGGGAGCATGGCATCCCTTATCACATCCCAGTGACACACCCCACAGAGGGCCAGAGGAAAAATAGCAGGAGGGGGAGTTTAAAAGTTAGCATTTGTAGGAAATGCAGTGGGAATACATAAAATCCTAGTTCTCGGCTCTGAGAAGTTCAGAAGATGGTGCAAGCCATGTGAATAGGCTGTGTTATTGCAATGAAACACCCCAAACCTCCCAGGTTGAAAGTGGGAGCCTCTGAGGAGCAGGCGGTGAAGGTAATGGAAAAGGCTGACTGCTGGTGCCTGGAGACACTGCTCCCACTGTTCTGACTCTAATCCTCCGTATGGTGAGGAGTTATTGGAAGGTGTGTAAAACGTTGCTTGGTCTGTTACATTGGAAATTAACTAAAAATAGGGTGTTTACTTGATACTGAGTCTACTCCAGGACACAGGTCTGATGGAAGTGCTAAAAGAGGTCCATTATACTAACTGCAGTGTGCTGTAAGTTCAGTCCCTGTGACCACTCATTTCTTCCCCAAGAGCATCACTGTGTGGATTAGTCTCAGACACTCTTGAGGTGCCTTGGCGTGACCTCCCCTCCCTAATTCAACTCTCTCCATAGGTCAGCAGGTTTCACTGGAGATGTGGGTTCCAGGTTACAGCAGGCGAGGACCAAGTAAGGACTGCAGGAACTTAGCATAGAATGGGGGCCTAATTTAGCATACAGAAAGAAGACGACTGTCCCAGTGGACACAGCTGGTGTGTTCACATCATATGATTTGTAGTGCACTCATCCCGTGTTTACTGGGCTCCTGTGACGCACCAATATTGTCCCCAAGGCACCTCCTTGTAGTGTTTGCCTTCTCCAGTGTTTTGACCCAGCTGGTCAACATGTAAACACATTCACAGGCTCTGTGGAATTATCGTGAGTGCTGTGGTTGGTGAAGAGGCAAGGATGCCACTGGAACAGAGACCTGGAGAGATGGAGTTGGCCATTCAGAGTCCAAAGAGCAGCAGGTGGGAGCCCCGAGGAACAGAGCAGAGAGAGAGAGGCTGTCTTTACTGGGCCAGGTGCTTTGGCTGTAGTCACTAAAGCCTGCCTGACTTAGCTGGTGACTTTGCTCAAGGGAAAAGAGCAGCAGGTGGGAGCCCCGAGGAACAGAGCAGAGAGAGAGAGGCTGTCTTTACTGGGCCAGGTGCTTTGGCTGTAGTCACTAAAGCCTGCCTGACTTAGCTGGTGACTTTGCTCAAGGGACATGGGGAAGGTTTTCAGCAGAAGAGTGACGTTTTCTCATTTTGTTTTGTGGTTGTTGCATGAGTGGTGGGGCCGAATGAAACCAGGAGGTCAGTTGGGAAGTTGTCGGGAGAGTAGTGACAACATTGCCTAGTGGTGTGGCTGTGGGGATGGGGAGTGCAGAGGGCAGGTGTGAGATACAGCTGCCAGGACTTGCTGATGGATTGAGAGGGATAAGGAAGAGGGAATCTATGAGAACTCACCTGGCACTGCCTTCCCTGAAATGCAGGAGCAGATGGAGGGCCTTGCTAAGTTGGAAATGTCTATTAGATGGTCAGGTGGAAATGCCCAGGCAGTACTCAAGTCTCAAGAGAGTCTGGGCTGGACAGGAAAGTTTGCCAGGCAACAGCTGGAAGGTATATTGAATGCCATGAAACTGTGTTGACTCACTTAAGAACAGAGTATTGATTAAGAGGACCAAGGTTGTGACCTGGTGATTCCAGCATTTAGCAGTCAGGTAGAAGAGGAAGAACCAGCAGAGCAGACTGAAAACAGGCTCCAGGGGGTGGGAGACCGGGGGAGCTTGGTACCCAAGAATCCAAGGCATGATGTCTTTCAGGAGGTGGGCAGGTGTGTTGGACAGAGATTAGAACAGATGTGTGCATTAGATTTGGCCACCTGGAGGCCTGGGCTGAGAAGTGTCCGTGAGCAGTGGGGACAGGAGCCTGTCTGGAGGGGGAGATTCCTGGCTGGTGGCCAAGCACAGGGCTGCATTTGGAGTCTCTTGGAGGAACAGTGAGTAAACTGTGGGGATTGTCTGGCTACTTATAGTCTGCAACAGCAGAATGGTTCAACAGAGACCATGCGCTCACAAAGCCTAAAATATTTACTACTTGGCCCTTAGGGGGGAAAAAAAGCATGCCCTCTCCTAGTGGTGAAGGGACAGGGAAGTTATTGCTGCTGGAGAGGGAGGGGGTTGGGAGCAAGAGAAATAGAACCTTGTCTTTGAGGGAGTGGGGACACTGCTTCCCACAAACTGTGCATGGAGAGAGGAAGGGCAGGCACCCAGGGACAGGTGTGGTATCCGAGTCCCAGCGGAGGCCCAGGGAGGGTGTCTGTGGGGTCATTCTCATGCACACGGGAATGTTGTTCTTTGGCTCTTCCACTTAATCGTCATTTATTTTGGTCTGATTGGATGGCTGCCATGGAAATCTGTTGTAGGAAAAGTTGTGGCCACAGGTTTCTCCTTTTGCCTTTTCCTTAGTATTTGTCAAACCTAAGTACTTTTCTCATATTTTTTCTGTATACTACAGGAAAGAGAGGTGTTTTTGCTCTTCTCTTGAATTTTCTTTCCTCTTTTCTCTCTCTTTGAATTTTTGAATAGTTTAGAGCTGCTGTTGTCCTTGGGTCTTTTAGTGATTTTACTGGTTAACAGAGGCCCAGAAGGTGAAATAACTTTTCCACAGTCACTAAGTTTATGATGGAGCTGGCATTGGAACTACAGCATGGTTCCTTGGATGCTGCAGTGCCAGACTCAATAATTCTTTGGGGGGTTTGTGCATAATCTCAGTGTTCAAGGAATACCTCCCAGAGTACATACTCAGGAATGACGGCTCAGGTCAGGTAGCTTGTTAATGTGAACTCAGTTTTCATGCTGAATCAATCTTTTAAGAATGGGGAGGAGCAGTAAACAAGCTCCGGCCTCATCAGCTCTCTTGGGGCTGATGGCGGGCACAGAGTGGCCAGGTGGCGGGAGGCTGTTTCCAGTCAGAAGGACCAGGGTCCTGCCAGTTTCAGAGCTGGAGCCTGACCAGAGCTGGGAGCACACTGGTGACTGAGGCCAGAGGCACCTTGTCTTGGACGTGGAAACACTAAAAAACATGGTTAAATTGTTGGGGTTAGTCATCCTCTAATTCTCAGAGTAAAACTCTTTTCTCTTATTCACATCTGAATGACTGCCCAGTGGCCTCACGGCAAGACGGTGCTAGCGGGTTGTGCGGGTGGCTTGCCAGGGTCCTAACTCAGGAAGGACGGCAGATGTGCCTGTCGTAACAAGCTGAAGGTCTGCACCTCCCTTGCTTCCCTGTCCTGTGAGAGGCCCCAGTCAAGCGGTGCTCTGTAGTCTGATTTATGTCTGTTTCAGAGTGCTTGGGTGAGTGTCCTTTCTAGGGAGAAAGGTCTGATGAAGACCCTTTGGGTTTGCAGTTCCTTTGTCCGGTGGGAACCACTGTTTAAGAGGAAAGGCACCCTCCCAACTGCTCTGCCCCTTGCATTCTGCTTCTCCACAATCCTAGCATGTGCCGGGAGGACCTGGGAGGGAGCTCACAGATAAAGCCCGCAAAGAAATGACACCAGTCTTTGGTACAGAAGGTCAGGAGTTTCAAACAGCTGAGGAGATCTTCGTCAGCTTTCCAGTGACATAAGAGCATGGATTTCCTGGATCACTTACAGAGCCCTGCCGAGTTGGGAGTATGAGGTTGTTTGTTTGTTCAGTGTGTTTTTGGTGTTGGTCTGGCATTCATCATCATGTTGGCTGAGAAGATGGATTCTTGGGCTCATGTCTCCTTAAATATGTAGATCCTAAGGCTATTGCTTTCTCAGAATTGACACTCAGAGAAAACACTTGAAGATGCTCATACTCCTGAAAGTATTAGCCAAGCCATCAGTAGGCTTTGAATATTTTAAAAAATTATTTGTTTATTTATTTTTGGCTAAACGGAGTCTTCCTTGCCATGTGTGGGCTTTCTCTAGCTGTGATGGGGGGGGGGGGGCTACTGTAGGGCTTCTGGCTGCAGTGGCTTTTCTTGCTGCAGAGCATGGGCTCCAGGCACACAGTCGTTGTGGTGCTCGGGCTGAGTTGCTCGTGGCACGTGGGATCGTCCCAGACCAGGGATCGGACCTGTGTCTCCTGCATTGACAAGCAGGTTCTTAACTACTGGACCTCCAGGAAAGTCCAGTCAGTGGACTTCTAGAGCTTTTGCCATGATAGGACCGTGCTCATTCATTTGTTGAATGAAGTGAATTGGAGGTGATCTCTGTGGTCCCTCCAGCCCTGATACCTTTATATTTATTACTTCCAAGTGCCATGTCTTCTTCTGCAGTGATGACAAAATTCTCATCCTTAGTGTGGCGGCTTTCTTCCAGGCTTGTCCTAATTGCAGGTGTTAGTAATTAGCAGAGCTAGTGAACTGGACTGCTTTGTAGTTGTAACAGGGCTTGATTGGCACATACGCATATCTGGGAAGTTTGGGCCAGCCCTTGCTGTTGTGATTGAGAAGGTCTAGAATATATTTGGAAAATGCTTCAGTTTGATTCACATAGTTAGATTTATCCCTCTTGTAGTGGAATCAGGTTGTTCTGGCCCCTGAATTTTGTGTATCTAGCACATCCTTCTTTCCTTCCTTCTCCCCCTTTTCACTTTCATGTTTCTCTATTCAGGTGCTGTCTGTAGCCAGCTCTGATCAGATGGTGAAAACGAATGAGACCAAATGACAGATTCCGAGTATGGTGATGTTTTAGAGGTCATTAAAGAAGTGGGCTCAAGAGAAAACTGTAGACTGTTCACACCTATTAGATGAACTCAGTTAGTTCTATAGGTACTTTGTAGTATTCATAATTACCCTTACAGCGCATATTAGGTGCCAAGCACTCGTCTAAGCACCTTTCCCATATCGGTTCAGGTAAGCCTCACCACTGCAGAACGAGATAGGTGCAGTTACCTCCATTTACAGATCAGGAAGTGGATGCAGGAGGGCTGAGCCATGCACGGAAGGGGTCATACGCAGATGAGTGGGAACACCGGCCATTGTCTGTATGAGAGGTTTGTGTTGTAGTCTTCCAGATGTACTGCTACCAAGGCAGTGGTTTCAGATGTTTTTGAAATTGTGATACCCAGCTGAAATTTAGTTTTGGTATATCTCTAATGTGTACGTACATTTATTATTAATTTTTAATAAAAGTTTATTTTATTAGTAAATATTTAGTTAATTCTTCATTGAAGTGTTAATGCAGAAAAATTAGCCAATCATAAGAACAGAAAAAGCACAAATCTTGAATTATCACAAAATGAATACACCCAGGGCAAGAAGCAGAACATTACCAGTACCACAGGGTCCTCCTCAAGGCCCCCTTCTCCCCGGCTATAATTACCATTCTGACGTGTGTTTTTCAGCTTTTCGTGTACTTATTTTTAAAATGAATTAAAGTTTGGGGAAAGTCTTGATTCCCTTAAGTCCAATAGAAACATCTTAGGGTGTTATGAGTTGATAGAGTTGATTTGTGGAATTTACTTCCTAAATACTTATTTTTAATAGAGATTCTGGTATGAAGAACCCATACCCCAAAGTAGAATGATCTTGTGGTGCACATCACTGCCGGGAATCAGGAAGGGTCTGAGACTTTATTAAGGTTTAAGAGTGAGCCTGCCTTAGTTTGGCAGATGTGGAAGAAGACAGGAGGCCCTTGCTCAGAGGGAAAGGGCCTGTTGTGTGTGGCACAGCAGGATTCTTGTGTCCAGCTGCCCCCTTTGCCCCGACTTCTAAGGCCCAGGTGGATGTAGTCTGCACATTCTGTGGGTTTGTGTCATAACTTATGAGGGGCCTGCTAGCAAACCCGTCTAACCCTTGCCTCAGAGGGGGCAATCACTTATTATCCTTGTCAGGAAACAAATTTCTCAGCCAGGAGGAAGACACTGTCCACAGTTATAAGGAAGATATTCTTGGACAGTTTTCATGACATGAAATTTCATATCAGTTTTTGATATAGTATGTGGCGAACCACTGTGAAGAATTCCCTCTCAGTAATGACCACACCTTGTATGGAGAGCATTAAGCAGCAGGGTGAGGCCAGCCTGAGCACCGACCAGACTATGCTGAGGGTCACAGCTGGACAGACACCATAAGCCACGAGTGTCTGCTGCACTCGTTCACTCTCAAGTGTTTCCTGAGTCAGGGTTATGAATAAAATATGGGCATTGCCCTTCAGGAGCCTGCGGTCAAATAACACGTGGTCATCCTACCATTTAACGTGTACTGTAAGTGTGTGTAAGTTCTGTACGCCCTCGCAAGGTAGAAAGAGGGGAGGAGAGGCCCAGGGCCGGTAAGGCCTCTCTTACTCTGGAAAGAAGGTTTCAGTAGCAGCAGGTGGTGTTTTGGAGTACCAAAGGCAGGAGACCAATTAGATGCCGCTACAGTCCAGTTAAGACTTCTTTACATCTCTTTTTATGCCTGTAACCTAGGAGCTTTGGGTTTTTTGGGTTCTCGCATTAACACTGCATAGTTGATGATGCTCTTCCTAAGCTCAAGTCACTTTATTTCTTGATAACCGGGACTCTCAATTCAGTGCAAGCTCTTCAGGTGCAGCTCCTCCCTTTTTTGATGTCCAGCCTTGTGTTGTTTGATGTGGCACGTAGTGCAGTAATTACTCTGAAGAGTCTTGAGTCTTTAGAGTATAACTCAGTGAGGACGTTTATAGAATTCCAATGGACTCTTAAGCTCTGTGAGCCAAGGATATTGCTGTTTCTTTTCTACTTGCAGCCCAGTGTAGTATGTCCGGGGACTTAAAACTTGTGGTTTGACCCTGTATGAAGTCTTCATCCTTTCTTGGCCTTATATTCTTTATCTGTATGATGAGAGGGTTGGACTGAGTGTTCTACAAGGGCTGTTTCAGATCATGACTTTTAAATGCTTTGATAACGAATTCCCTGTTGGTCCAGTGGGTAGGACTCTGCAACTCTCACTGCTGAGGGCCTGAGTTCA
Organism: Cephalophus harveyi; assembly: GCA_006410635.1. NCBI lineage: Eukaryota > Metazoa > Chordata > Mammalia > Artiodactyla > Bovidae > Cephalophus > Cephalophus harveyi. The sequence goes on from SJYT01012351.1 coordinate 377,174, forward strand.
GTCCCTGGATGGAGAACTAAAATCCCACAAGCTGTGTGGTGTGTCCAAAAAAAGAAAAAAATGTATTGATAAGGAATTCCCTGCGCTCTCACTGCTGAGGGCTTGGATTCAGTCCTTGGTTGGAGAACTAAGATCCCACAAGCTGTGCAGCGTGTCCAAAAAAAGAAAAAAATGCATTGGTAAATGCAAACTGTCGATATGAATAGTATACCTTTGTTACCTGTAACTATATAAAACTATATATAAATATGTACATATAATTACATGGAACTCTATAAAATTAGTTGGGATTACACAGAGGAAAAAGTTTGTAGGATTATTTTCTATATGAAACTAAGTCAACTTATAAAAATGTCAAAAGAAGAGTGTTGGTTTAAAAACTTGTAGAACGTATAGCGGTAGGAGTCATCACAGCCAGAGTGGTGTTCTTGTGAGGAATCCTTGGGCAGTCGTTCCCAGTGGTTTTCTCCCCTCGGTCGCGTCTAGCCACGGATGAGCACTGAGGTGCTGTGGTGCAGAGCTCCTGGGGACCGTGGTGCTCTGGGACCAGTAGAGGCCTGGCCCCAGCCCTTGCTTCTCTTCCGAGTCGGGCAATAACTTATGAGGGGCCTGCTAGCAAACCCGTCTAACCCTTGCCTCAGAGGGGGCAATCACTTATTATCCTTGTCAGGAAACAAATTTCTCAGCCAGGAGGAAGACACTGTCCACAGTTATAAGGAAGATATTCTTGGACAGTTTTCATGACATGAAATTTCATATCAGTTTTTGATATAGTATGTGGCGAACCACTGTGAAGAATTCCCTCTCAGTAATGACCACACCTTGTATGGAGAGCATTAAGCAGCAGGGTGAGGCCAGCCTGAGCACCGACCAGACTATGCTGAGGGTCACAGCTGGACAGACACCATAAGCCACGAGTGTCTGCTGCACTCGTTCACTCTCAAGTGTTTCCTGAGTCAGGGTTATGAATAAAATATGGGCATTGCCCTTCAGGAGCCTGCGGTCAAATAACACGTGGTCATCCTACCATTTAACGTGTACTGTAAGTGTGTGTAAGTTCTGTACGCCCTCGCAAGGTAGAAAGAGGGGAGGAGAGGCCCAGGGCCGGTAAGGCCTCTCTTACTCTGGAAAGAAGGTTTCAGTAGCAGCAGGTGGTGTTTTGGAGTACCAAAGGCAGGAGACCAATTAGATGCCGCTACAGTCCAGTTAAGACTTCTTTACATCTCTTTTTATGCCTGTAACCTAGGAGCTTTGGGTTTTTTGGGTTCTCGCATTAACACTGCATAGTTGATGATGCTCTTCCTAAGCTCAAGTCACTTTATTTCTTGATAACCGGGACTCTCAATTCAGTGCAAGCTCTTCAGGTGCAGCTCCTCCCTTTTTTGATGTCCAGCCTTGTGTTGTTTGATGTGGCACGTAGTGCAGTAATTACTCTGAAGAGTCTTGAGTCTTTAGAGTATAACTCAGTGAGGACGTTTATAGAATTCCAATGGACTCTTAAGCTCTGTGAGCCAAGGATATTGCTGTTTCTTTTCTACTTGCAGCCCAGTGTAGTATGTCCGGGGACTTAAAACTTGTGGTTTGACCCTGTATGAAGTCTTCATCCTTTCTTGGCCTTATATTCTTTATCTGTATGATGAGAGGGTTGGACTGAGTGTTCTACAAGGGCTGTTTCAGATCATGACTTTTAAATGCTTTGATAACGAATTCCCTGTTGGTCCAGTGGGTAGGACTCTGCAACTCTCACTGCTGAGGGCCTGAGTTCAGTCCCTGGATGGAGAACTAAAATCCCACAAGCTGTGTGGTGTGTCCAAAAAAAGAAAAAAATGTATTGATAAGGAATTCCCTGCGCTCTCACTGCTGAGGGCTTGGATTCAGTCCTTGGTTGGAGAACTAAGATCCCACAAGCTGTGCAGCGTGTCCAAAAAAAGAAAAAAATGCATTGGTAAATGCAAACTGTCGATATGAATAGTATACCTTTGTTACCTGTAACTATATAAAACTATATATAAATATGTACATATAATTACATGGAACTCTATAAAATTAGTTGGGATTACACAGAGGAAAAAGTTTGTAGGATTATTTTCTATATGAAACTAAGTCAACTTATAAAAATGTCAAAAGAAGAGTGTTGGTTTAAAAACTTGTAGAACGTATAGCGGTAGGAGTCATCACAGCCAGAGTGGTGTTCTTGTGAGGAATCCTTGGGCAGTCGTTCCCAGTGGTTTTCTCCCCTCGGTCGCGTCTAGCCACGGATGAGCACTGAGGTGCTGTGGTGCAGAGCTCCTGGGGACCGTGGTGCTCTGGGACCAGTAGAGGCCTGGCCCCAGCCCTTGCTTCTCTTCCGAGTCGGGCAGTCTTCATCCTGCCTGTCACGGGTGGTGTGAGAGCCCGTGCAGGTGCGGGCCTGGCCCCTGCTGGAGTTTCCCGTGGGCTCGGAACCCGGATCACGCCCTCAGCGTCCGTGTCCTGCTGTCTCTGGTCCAAGAGTCCAGGTCCTGTTTCAGGTTCGTCCGCCAACTAATGTGTGCCCTTTCCTTCAGAGGCAGAACAACCTTGGCCGTGGTGCAAACCGACCCGAGAACCAGATGAGCAGAGACACCTGCGTCCAAACCTGGCCATGCTCCTATTATTTAGAGCTTGAGAAGCGATGGGTCCCTGGAAGACTGTCATTAACTTCGCTCTCACTTAAGTTTACGACTGATAAAACTAGAGAGACTCTTGTCAGCTTTCCCCTCTCTAGTATAATTGAGATCAAGAAAGAAGCGTCTCATTTTATCTTCAGTTCCATTACCATCCTGGAGAGGGACCACAGCAAGCACTGGTTCAGTTCCTTGCAGCCTAGTCGAAATGCCGTTTTCAGCATCATCGAGCATTTCTGGAGAGAGCTGCTGTTGTCCGAGTCAGGAGCTGCTGCTGAGGCCTCCTCCTCCTCCATGACCAAGGGGAAGGAGCTGACTTGTCTGATGGCCTGTACCCAGAAGCGTCTGGAAGACACAGCCAAAGTCCTCCACCATCAGGGTGAGCAACTCGACAGTATCTCCAGAGGCCTGGACAAGATGGAATCTGACCTGGATGTGGCTGACAGGTAAGCAAACACTGTAATCCTAACCTGACCTTGGGATGGCTGTGGTATCATATCTTTTTCATCATTTTCTTTTTATTTCACATTCAGCTTCTGAAAACACAAGCTGTACTCCTGGGCAGTTGTGCTGAGCTGACTGCTGTGGGCGTACAGATAAAGGAGGGCCAGCATTCACTGGGTGTGCTGCTGCTGCTGAGTGTGCCGTGTGTGCCGAGTACAGTTTCAGGTGTTTATGGGGATTACTTCATTCAGTCACCAGACAAGCCAAGAAGAGCATGTTGTTCCTCATTTTGTCCTTGGGGATACTGAGGCTGAGAGGCCAAGTAATTTGTTCAAGGTCACACACACTAAGTTTGTTAGCGTAGTTTATCTTAATTTCTTTTTCATACCTGTACAGCAGCAAGGTTTGAGCTAAAGCATTTTGGCTTCAGAGACTGCTATCTTAGCCACTGCACCAAACCACTCTCAAACCTTCAGTCTTGGGGCCCATCTCATCCTCCTTAAAAATTGAGTACCCAAAGAGCTTTTGTTTATGTGGGTTGAATATACTAATATATACCATATTTTTTAAAAAAACGAAGGCATTAAATAATTATTCACTTAAAAAGTACAATAATAAATCCATGTCGTCAGTTCAGTTCAGTTGCTCGGTCATGTCCGACTCTTTGCGACGCCATGGACTGCATCATGCCAGGCTTCTAGTAACATAACATTTTTATTTTTTTTTTTAATGAAAAATAGCTTTTATAAAGCAAAATGTGTAGTGAGAGGAGTGTCACTGTTTAAGATTTTTTTGCACCTCTCTCTAAAGCTTAGTATAAAACAGCTGGATTCTCATGCCTGCTTCTGCAATCAGTCTGCTGTGATATCACAAGTCACATGTGATACCACAAGTCTCTGGAAACGCCACTCTACACTTGTGAGAGAATGAGAGTCAAAAGCTACATAGCGTTGTGGTATTGTATGAAGTAGTTTTGACCTCCCAGACTCTTTTTGGAGGGTCTCAAAGACCACACTTTGAGAAGTGCTGTGCTAACTATATGACCTATAAAATGTGTCAGGTTTCTTTGAGTCTAGTAGGAGTAACCTCTCCCTCCCTGATGTCTGGAATTGTTGCTTGAGAGCTCAGGATGAGATAACAGTTTCATGATGGACCCTGAGTGTGGGTCCTCTGTCTCTCAGACCAGGGGTGCGTGACTGCTGTTTGTGAGACCCTTGCTTCTGAGTGACCACACTCTGGCGTCACCACCTGTTGCTCTTTCTAAGCCCTGTGTGGTAAAGGGCTTCGTACTAGAGCTACAGGGAACTGGGCCCTGCTTCTTATTCTTAAGAGGAGGTGCTTATGGTGAGTGAGATGTAACATCATCAGACCTCTGTGAGCTTTCCTCATGGGAACAAGGCTAGACATTTTTCCACTCTTCCTGCAGTTCAGGAGTTATACGACTGAGTTGTAACAGAAGTGCTGTTGGTGACTTGCAGGCCTAGACTCTAAAAGCCCTCCTACCCAATCTCTAAGCCTGTCTTCCCCTTTATCTGCTGGAGTCCTCCAGGACTAGAAGGAACATTAGTGAGATAGAGTTTAGGGTCCCAAGTGGCTTCCCAGAGCAGAACCCTGATCTGAGCCCTCAACTGGACTGCAGTGTGAACAAGTGATGTCCTTTACTGGGGCTAGGCCCTAAAGACCCTGGGAGTTGTTTGTTAGAGCAGGCAACCCTCGTAGACTAACACAACAGTCCTGTAGGAAATAGAGACACCTATTAAATAGCTTCAACATAGAACATTGAGATCAGAGATTTAGAAGAATGTTCATCTACACTGGAAATCAAAGAAATGTACTCTAAAATAATGGAAATCTAGGTTTTAATGATCAGATTAGTAACAACTAAAAGTAAGAATTTTGTTGTTCTTTTGTTGCTAAGTAGTGTCTGACTCTCTGCGACCCCATGGACTGCAGCAGGCTGGGCTCCTCTGTCCTTCACTCTCTCCCAGAGATTGTTAAATTCATGTCCATTGAGTCGGTGATGCTATCTATCCATCTCATCCTCTGCCACCCCGTTCTCCTTCTGCCCTCAATCTTTCCCAACATGAGGGTCTTTTCCAGTGACTCGGCTCTTCGCATCAGGTGGCCAAAGTGTTGGAGCTTCAGCTTCAGCAGCAGTCCTTCCAATGAATGTTCAGGGTTGATTTCCTTTAGGATTAATTGGTTGGATCTCCTTGCAGTCCAAGGGACTCTCAAGAGTCTTCTCCAACACCACAGCTCAAAAGCACCAGTTCTTCAGCACTTTGCTGGTGGCTCAGAAAGTAAAGAAGCTGCCTGCAATGTGGGAAACCCAGGTTTGGTCCCTGAGTTGGGAAAGTTCCCTGGAGAAGGGAATGGCTACCCACTCCAGTATTCCTGCCTGGAGAATTCCACGGACAGAGGATCCTGGCAGGCTACAGTCCATGGGATTGCAAAGAGTCAGACATGACTGAGCGACTTAACACTTTCTCACTTAGCCTTCCTTGGGCTTCCCAGGTGGCACTAGTGGTAAAGAACCGACCTGCCAGTGTAGGGGGCATAAGAAACGTGCTCGATCCCTGAGTCCGGAAGATTGACTGGAGGAGGGCACGGCAACCTACTCCAGTATTCCTGCCTGGAGAAGCCCGTGGACAGAGGAGCCTGACAGGCCGTAGTCCGTAGGGTCGCAAACAGTCGGGCACAACTGAAGCACTTTAGCACACACACGGCAGCCTTCTTTATGGTCCAGTTCTCACATCTGACTGCTGGAACAGTCACAGCTTGACTATGTGGACCTTTGTTGGCAAAGTGATGTCTCTGCTTTTTAATATGCTATCTAGGTTTGCCATAGCTTTCCTTCTAAGGGGCAAGCACCTTTTAACTTCATGGCTGCAGTCACCGTCCGCAGTGATTCCTGAGCCCAGGAAAGTAAAATCTGACACTGCTTCCACTTTTTCCTCTTCTGTTTGCCATGAAGTAATGGGACAGAATGTGATAATCTTAGTTTTTTGAATGTTGAATTTCAAGCCAGCTTTTCACTCTCCTCTTTCACCCTAATCAAGAGGCTCTTTAGATCCTCTTTGCTTTCTGCCATTAGAGTGGTATCATCTCCATATCTGAGGTTGTTGATATTTCTCTGAGCAGTCTTGATTCCAGCTGGTGATTTATCCAGCCTGGCATTTCACATGATGTACTCTGCATATAAGTTAAATAAACAGAGTGACACAGTAGAGCCTTGTCATTACTCCTCTTCCAATTTTGAACCAGTCCCTTGTTTATGTCTGTGTTGCCTCTTGACCTGCCTAAAGGTTTGTCAGGAGACAGGTAAAGTGGTCTGGTATTCCCATCTCTTTTGAAAGTTTTCCAGTTAGTTGTGATCCACACAGTCAAAGGATTTAGTGTAGTCAATGAAGCAGAAGTAGATGCTCTTCTGGAACTCCCTTGATTTCTCCATGATCCAGCAAATGTTGGCAATTTGATCTCTGATTCCTCTGCCTCTTCAAAACCCAGCTTGCACGTCTAGAAGTTCTCAGTTCATGTACTGCTGAAGCCTGACTTGAAGGATTTGGAGCATAACCTTGCTGGCATGTGAAATGAGTGCAGTTGTAGAGTAGTTTGAAAATTCTTTGGCATTGCCCTTCTTTGGGATTGCAAAGAAGACTGACCTTTTCCAGTCCTAGGGCCACTGCCGAGTTTTCTAAATTTGCTGACATGCTGAGTGCAGCCCTTTAACAGCATCATCTTTTAGGATTTTAAATAACTCAGCTGAAATTCCATCAGCTCTACTAGTTTTGTTCATAGTAGTGCTTCCTAAAACCCACTCGACTCCATACTCCAGGATGTCCCGGTCTAGGTGAGCGACCACACCGTCGCGATTATCTGAGTCATTGAGAACTTTCTTGTGCAGTTCTTCTGTATTATTGCCACTTCCTCTTGCTCTCTGCTGTTTCTGTTGAGTCCTTACTGTTTCTGTCCTTTGTCGTGCCCATTCTTGCATGAAATGTTCCCTTGATATCGCTCCTTTTCTTGAAGAGATCTCTTGTCTTTCCAGTTGTATTGTTTTCCTCTATTTCTTTGCATTTCTCATCTAAGAAGGGCTTCCTATCTCGCCTTGCTATTTTCTGGAACTCTGCGTTCACTGGGTATGTCTTTCCCTTTCTTGTTTCTCTTCTTTCCTCAGCTGTTTATAAAGCCTCTTCAGATTACCACTTTGCCTTCTTAAATTTGTTTTTCTTGGGAATGGTTTTGGTCACTGCCTCCTGTTCAGTATTCCAAATCACCATCCATTTTCAGGCACCATAATTTTCAGGCACTCTTTCTACAAGATCTAATCCCTTGAATCTATTTGTCACCTCAACTGTGTAATCATAAAGGATTTAATTTAGGTCATCCTGGAATGACCTAGTGGTATCCCCTACTTTCTTCATTTAAGCCTGAATTTTGCCATAAGGAGCTCATGATCTGAGCCACAGTCAGCTCCAGGTCTGGTTTTTATTGATTGTATGGAGCTTCTCCATCTTTGGCTGCAAAGAATATAATCAAAACGACAATTGGTATAATACTTTTGGAGAACAGTTGGGTGGTTTGTAAATCTTCTTTTGACAAAAGACAAAGTGAAAGGATGACCCTGAGGCTGGAAGAAAGTACTTATGCTACCTACCCATATCCCAGCAAAAGATTAACATCTAGTTCGTTAAAGGCCAAATGAGAAAAAGACAATTAAACAGAAAAGTTAGGAAAAGTCGTTGATTGGATTTTAGACTAACAAGCCACTATAACAGAGATCCAAAAATATTGTGGTTGATAAAAGCTAGAAGTTTAATATAAGGGTCCAAAGGAAGGTAGGTATCCCAGGCAGATATAAAGCTCTGCTTTACACCGTCACTTGGGGCTGCATGTTGACTAGAACATCCTCCTATCTTATCCCATGGCAGCATTACTACATCAGAAGTTGGTGGCATCAGTTATTCCCAGCCAATGGGGAGGGGGAACAGAGAGGGAGCCCAGGGTGTACAGCCATGTCTTTAAGAAGATGACCCAAAATCGCCCTTATCAGTTCTGCTCATATCCTACTGGCAGGGCTTAATCTCATAACTACACTTACGAACAAAGAAGCTGGGTGGTTGTGAGCGGTTGCTCAGATATTCACTATTAAAGGAAAAACAGGAGAATGGATAATAGGGATCATGAGTAGTCTCTGCCACAGTGTCTCGCAATTGAGAAATCCCAGAAGACCAGTAAAAAAGGAGTTCATCATCCCTAATAATAAGGAAAAGTAAACCAACAAGTATATTAGTGGGTAACCCCAGCTGTTAGTTCAGGGGTGGGGTGATAATAACTCTGATTTTTCTGTCAAGAATGTGAATTGGCTCAGCCACTTAGGAGAGCAATTGTCAATACCTGGTGAAGCCAGAGGGGCACAGACCCCATACTGTGACCTTTCCCTTTCAGATGTGTGACCTGGGAAATGTTGGCTCTTGCGCACAGCATGCGTGGACATGAACTTTCATAAAAGACTCTGGACAGTAGTGAGCAATTAGTCAATTGTTTCTCAAGGGTATTGGGTATATAAGCTATGTTTTAGTCACAAAATAGACTAATTTTTCATATTAACTGTTTTATATTAGATATCAACTTGAATAAATCCCAAAGCACTGTTTGAAAAACAAAGTAAGTTGCAAAGAGATGTGTACAGCAGGATACCATTTATATGATTTTTTAACATGCGAATAATACTGTAAGAAAAATATAGAATTAAAATACAAATACCTGAACAGGAAGGGTGCATGCAGGCACCATACTGTGTAGCTCTGTGGTGATTTACCCAGAGAGCAGCTGACTGGTGTTCCTAGAGTGGTGGTCTTGTGGTTCCTGATTCTTCTTGGCATGGGTCCTTTCAGGCTGATTGTGGTAGACCCTCAGTGAGCCTATTATTTCCGGTATTATTTCTTTGAATTTTTTTTCACCTCAGTTTTTGAAGTGTATTTCTTTTGAAACTCCCCCTTTTTTGTTACCTGACTTCTTGAACTGATCTTCTAATATTGTTCTCATTTTTCTTTTTCCTCATCCTTTTGTTCTGCTTTCTTTTTTTTTTTTTTCAAATTTTAAACTTTTTATTTTGTATTGGGGTATATGTGTGCTAAGTTGCCCAGTCATGTCCAACTCTGTGATGCCATTGACTAGCCTGCCAGGCTTCTCTGTCCATGGGATTCTCCAGGCAGGAATACTAGAGTGGGTTGCTGTTTCTTTCTCCAGGGGATCTTTCCAACCCAGGAGTTGAGCCAGTGTCTCTTACATCTCCTGCATTGGCAGGCAGGTTCTTTACCAGTAGTGACACCTGGGAAGCCCTATTGGGGTATAGCCAATTTAACAATGTGGTGGTTTCAGGTGAACAGCGGAGGGACTCAGCCATACATATACATGTATCCATTGTCCCCTAAACCCCTCCCATCCAGACTGACATATGACATCGAGTAGAGTTCCATGGTTATACAGTAGGTCTCTGTTGGTTATCCAGTTTGAATGTAGCAGTGTGTACATGACCTTCCCAAACTCCGTAACTATCCTTTCCCCCTGGCAACTATAAGTTCCTTTTCTAAGTCTGTGAGTCTCTTTCTGTTTTGTAAGTAAGTTCTTTTGTATCATTTCTTTGTTGTTGTTGTTGTTTAGTCACTAAGTTGTATCCAACTCTGCAACCCCATGACCTGCAGCATACCAGGCTTCCCTGTCCTTCACCATCTTGCAGAGTTTGCTCAAAGTCACGTCCATGGAGACAATGATGCCATCCAACAAACTCATCCTCCGTCATCGCCTTCTCATCTTACCCTCGATCTTTCCTGGCATCAGGGTCTTTTCCAATGAGAACCATCTTCGAATCAAGTGGCCAAAGTATTGGAGCTTCAGCTTCAGCATCAGTGCTTCCAATGAAGGACTTGTCTTTTTTGGTTGCACAGATAAAGGGTGTCATACAGTATTTCTCCTCTTCTGTCTGACTTCCTTCACTCAGCACGACACTCTCTAGGTCCATTCACGATACTGCTAATGGCACTATTTCATTCTTTTTAATGGCTGAGTAATACTCAGTTGTGGATATGTGCCACATCTTCTTTATCCATTCTTCTGTTGGGGGACATTTAGATTGCTTCCAAGTCTTGGCTGTTGTAAACAGTCCTGCAATGAACGTTGGAGTGCATCTATCCTTTTGGGCCATGTTTTTCTCTGGATATATGCCCAGGAGTGAGATTGCAGGGTCATATGGTAGCTCTACTTTTAGTTTTTTAAGAAAGCTTCATGCTGTTCTCCCAGAGAAGGCAATGGCACCCCATTCCAGTACTCTTGCCTAGAAAATCCCATGGACGGAGGAGCCTGGTAGGCTGCAGTCCATGGGGTCGCTATGAGTCAGACACGACTAAGTGACTTCACTTTCACTTCTCACCTTCATGCACTGGAGAAGGAAATGGCAACCCACTCCAGTGTTCTTGCCTGGAGAATCCCAGGGATGGGGGAGCCTGGTGGGCTGCAGTCTGTGGGGTCGCTCAGAGTTGGACATGACTGAAGCGACTTAGCAGCAGCAGCAGCATGCTGTTCTCCATGGTGGCTGTACCAATTTATATTCCCACCAACCGTGTAGGTATTTACATTCCCACTTCACTCTCCAGCATTCATTGTGGATTTTTTGATGATAGCCATTCTGGTATGAGGAGATAGCTCCTTGTAGTTTTGATTTGCGTTTCTCTAGTAACTAGTGATGTTGAGCATCTTTTCGATGCCTTTTGGCCATCTTTTCGATCCCTTTTGGCCGTCCTCTTTGGAGAGATGTCTGTTCAGGTCTTCTGCCCATTTTTTGAGTGGGGTGTTTGTTTTGATGCTGTTAAGCATCATATGCTCTTTGTAAATTTGGGAGACTAATCGCCCATCGGTCACATCATTTGCAAATCTGTGGGTTGTCTTTTCATTTTGTTTATTTCCTTTGCCATGCAAAACTTTTGAGTTTAATTAGGTCCCATTTGTTTATTTTTGTTTTTATTTCCATTATTCTAAGAGATAGATTGGAAAAGATGTTCCTGTGATTTATGTCACAGAGTGTTCTGCCTATGTTTTCCTCTAGGAGTTTCATACTGTCTGGTCTCACATTTAGGTATTTAATCCATTTTGGGCTTATTTTTGTGTATGGAGTTAAAGAGTGATCTCATTTCACTTTTTTACTTGTGGCTGTGCAGTTTTCCCAGCACCATTTGTTGAAGAGATTGTATTTCCAGCTTTGCGTAGCCCTGCCTCCTTTGTCATAGGTCAATTGACTAGGTGCATAGGTGTATTTGGGGGTGTTCTATCCTTTTCCTTTGATAAATATTTCAGTATTTCTATTTTTTTGCCAGTACCATATTGTTCTGATGACTGTAGCTTTGTAGTATAGTCTGAAGTCAGGGAGCCTAATTCCTCCAGCCCTGTTTCTCTTTTTCAGGATTGCTTTGGCTCTTTGGGGTCTTTTGTGTCTCCATTAAATTTTGAGATTTTTTTGTTCTAGTTTTTTGAAAAATGCCATTGATAATTTGATAGGGATTGCATCGAATCTTTAGATTGCCTTGGGTAATATAGTCATTTTGACAATGTTGATTTTTCCAGTCCACGAACATGCTATTTCTTTCCATCTGTTTATGTCCTCTTTGATTTCTTTCATCAGCATCTTATGGTTTTTGGAGTATAGGTCTTTTGTCTCCCTAGAGGTTTATTCCTAGGTGTTTTATTCTTTTTTTTGTGATAGTAAATGGAATTGCTTCTTGAATTCCTCTCCCGGATCTTTCATTGTTAGTGTATAGAAATGCAACAGATTTCAGTGTATTGATTTTGTAACCTGCAGCTTTACCAGGTTCATTGATGAGCTCTGGTAGTTTTCTGGTAGCATCTTTAGGATCTACTATGTATAGTATCATCTGCAGTGGTGGTTTAATGTCTTCTTTTCCCATTTGGATTCCATTTACTTCTTTTTCTTCTCTGATTGCTGGAGCTAGGACTTCCAAAACTATGATGAATGAAAGTGGCCAGAATGGACATCCTTTCCTGATCTTAGAGGGGATGCTTTCAACTCTGACTGTCGGGTGTGATGCTAGCTGTACGTTTGTCATATATGGTCTTCCTTATGTTGAGGTATGTATTCTCTATTCCCACTCTTTGGAAAGTTTTTCATCATAAATGGGTGCTGAATTTTATCAAAAGCTTTTTCCAAATCTGTTGAGATGATTATATCATTTTTATTCTTCAGTTTGTTGATTTGGTGTTTCACATTGATTGATTTGTGGATGTTGAAAAATCCTTGCATCCCTGGAATGAATCCCTGTTGTTCATGGTATGTGATCTTTTTAATGTATTGTTGGATACAGTTTGCTAGTATGTTGTTGAGAATTTTTGTGTCTATGTTCATCAGTGATATTGGCCTGTAGTTTTCTTTTTTGTGTGTGGTATCTTTGTCTGCTTTTGGTTAGAGTGATAGTGATCTCGTAAAATGAGTTTGGAAGTTTTCCTTCTTCTACAACTTTTTCGAACCATTTCAGAATGATAGGTAGGTATTAACTCTTCTCTAAATGTTTGATAAAATTCACCTGTGAAGCCATCACGTCCTGGACTTTTGTTTGGTGAAAGTGAAAGCCACTCAGTCATGTCTGACTATTTGCAACCCCATGGACTATACAGTCCATGGAATTCTCCAGGCCAGAATACTGGAATGGGTAGCCTTTCCCTTCTCCAGGGGATCTTCCCAGCCCAGGGATTGAACCCAGGTCTCCTGTCTTACAAGCGGATTCTTTACCAGCTGAGCCACAGGGGAAGCTCAAGAGGTTTTTTAATCACAGTTTCAATTTCAGTGCTTGTGTTTATTATATTTTCTATTTCTTCCTGGTTCAGTGTAAGGAATGCTTTCTAAGCATTTGTCCATTTCTTCCAGGTTGTCCATTTTATTTGCAAACAATTGTTCATAGTATTCTCTTATGATGTAACAACTTTTTCGTTTCTCATTTTATTGATTTGAGTCTTCCTTTTTTTCTTGGTGAGTCTTGCTTAGGGTTTATCAACTTTGTTTATCTTTTTTAAAGAACCAGCTTTTAGTTTTCATTGATCTTTGCCATGTTTTTTGTCTCCATTTCATTTATTTCTGCTCTGATCTTTATGATTTCCTTCCTTCTACTAACTGTAGGTTTTGTTTGTTCTTTCTCTAGTTGCTTTCATGTGAGGTTGTTTGAAATTTTTCTTATTTCTTGAGGTAAGATTATATTGCTATAAACTTCCCTCCTGGAACTGCTTTTGTTTCTTCCCATACATTTTGGACTGTTGTGCTTTTGTTTTCGTGTGTGTGTGTGCGCTCGCGCATGTGCGCTTTATCACTCAGTCGTGTCTGACTCTTTGTGACTCCGTGGACTGTAGCCTGCCAGACTCCTTTGTGTAATTCTCTAGGCAAGAATACTGGAGTGGGTAGCCATTTTCTTTTTCAGGGGATCTTTGCAACCTAGGGGTCACACAGTGGTTTCCCACATCACGGGCACATTCTTTACCATCTGAGACACAGGGAAGCCCTTCACTCTCTCTGCTGCTGCTGCTAAGTCACTTCAGTCGTGTCCGACTCTGTGCGACCCCATAGACGGCAGCCCACCAGGTTCCCCTGTCCCTGGGATTCTCCAGGCAAGAACACTGGAGTGGGTTGCCATTTCCTTCTCCAGTGCATGAAAGTGAAAAGTGAAAGTGAAGTCGCTCAGTTGTGTCCAACCCTCAGTGATCCCATGGACTGCAGCCTTCCAGGCTCCTCCGTCCATGGGATTTACCAGGCAAGAGTACTGGAGTGGGGTGCCATTGCTCACTCTCTCTAGGTGTCTTTATTCCTCTCTGATTTCTTCAGTGACCCCGTGGTGGTTGAGTAGCATATTGTTTAGCCACCATGTGTTTGTGGTTTTTAGAGTTTTGTTTTTTTCTTATAATTTTTTTCTAATCACCTAGTGTTGTGATCAGAAAGGTGCTTGATGTAATTTTGATTTTCTTAAATTTATCCAGGCTCACACTGTGGGCCAGGTTGTTGTCGGTCCTAGAGAATATTCCATGTGCGCTTGAGAAGAATGCATAGTCTGCTGCTTTTGGGTGAAATGCTCTATAAGTATCAGTTAAGTCCAGCTCATCTAAAGTGTCATTTAAGGCTCGTGTTTCCGTATTAATTTTCTGTCTGGATGATCTGTCCATTGATGAAAGTGGGGTGTTTAAGTTCTCCACTATTATTGTGTTACTGTTAATTTCTTCCTTTATATTTGTTAGTATTTGCCTTACATACTGAGGTGCTGCTATGCTGGGTGCATAGATATTTATAGTTGTTATATCTTTTTCTTAGTTGAACCCTTGATCCTCATGTAGTGTCCTTCTTTGTCTCATACAACAGTCTTTGCTTTAAAGTCTATTTTGTCTGATATGAGTATTGCTACTCCAGCTTTCTTATGAATTCCATTTGTGTGGAATACCTTCTCCTATCCCATACTTTCAGTCTGTAAGTGTCCCTAGGTCTGAGATAGGTCTTTTGTAGACAACTATATATATGGGTCTTGTTTTTGTATTCACTCAGCCAGTCTATGTCTTTTGGTTGGTGCATTTAATCTATTTACATTTAAGGTGATTATTGATATATGTGATCCTATTACCATTTTCTTAATTGTTTTGGCTTTGTTTTTTGAAGATCCTTTCCTTCTCTTTGTTTCTTGAGTAGAGAAGTTCCTTTAGCATTTGTTGTGAAACTGGTTCGGTGGTGCTGAATTCTCTTACCCTTGCTTGTCTGGAAAGCTCGATTTCTCCATTAGATCTGATCAGGAGTCTTGCTGGGTAGCGTTCTTAGTTGTAGTTTCTTCCCTTTAATCACTTGGGATATACCATGTCGTTCCCTTCTTGCTTGTAGAGTTTCTTTTGAGAAATCAGCTGATAACTATATGGATTTCTTTTCTGTGTTATTTTGTCTTTTTTCCCTTGTTGCTTTTAATATTTTATCTTTGTCTTTAATTTTGGTCAGTTTGATGACTATGTGTCTCGGTGTGCTCCTGCTTGGGTTTATTCTTCCTGGGACTCTCTGTACTTTCTGCACTTGGTTAACTGTTTCCTTTCCCATCTTCAGGAAGTTTTCAGCTATTATTGTCTTCAGATGTTTTTTTGGGTCCCTTCTCTCTCTCTTCTTCTGGCACCCCTGTAATGTGAATATTGGTGCATTTAATGTTGTCCCAGAGGTCTCTTAAGCTACCTTCTTTTCTTTTCATTCTTTTTTTCTGTATTCCGTTTTGGGGCAGTGATTTCCAGCATTTTGTCTTCCAGATCTATTCTTTCGGTTGCCTCAGTTATTCTCAATGTATTGTATATCTCTGTTTGTTCTTTAGTTCTTCTTTGGTAAGCGCTTCTTGCATCTTGTCAGTCTTTACCTCCATTCTTTTTCCAAGATCCTAGATTATCTTCACTGTCATTATTCTGGGTTCTTTTTCTGGAAGCTTGCCTCTTTCTACTTCATTTAGTTGTTTTTCTGGTAATTTATCTTGTTCCTTTACCTGGGGCATAATCCTATTTCTTTTCACTTTGGTTAGCTTTCTGTGATTGTGGTTTCTGGAGGCTGTGGGATTGTAGTTCTTGCTTATTCTGTCTGCCCTCTGGTCAATGAGGATGAGTCTTGTGCAAGCTTTTAGATGGGAGGGACTGGCTGTGGGGGAAAACTGGGTCTTGCTCTGGTGACAAGGCCATGCTGTGCTCTGGAAATCTTTAACCCAGTTGTCTGCTGATGAATGGCACTGCACCCCCTCCTTTTTAGCTGTTTGGCCTGAGGTGACCCAGTGTTGGAGTCCACAGGCTCTAAGGTAGGGCTAATGGCCACCTGTAAGAGGACTTGGACCAACACGCACCTCCCAGGACTGCTGCCACCAGTGCCCCTGTCCCCGCGGCCGGCCACCCTCAAACACTCACAGCTGGGTCGGCCTCAGTCTCTTGTGGGGCCACTGCTCCATTCCCCTGGGTCCTGGTACACACAGGGTTTTATTTGTGCCCTCCCGAGAGTGGAGTCTGCTTGCCCCAGCCTTGTGGGAGTCTGTCTCCTTTGTCCTTGAACGTAGGGTGTCTTTTTTTGGTGGGTTCCAGTATCCTCCTGTTGATGGTTGTTCAGCAGCTCGTTGGGATTTTGATGTCCTCTCAGGAGAAAACGGGCACGGTTCCTTCTACTCTTCCATCTTGAAGCAGTCTCTGTTCTGCATTTGTTTCTTGAATTTTATCTTCCTACCTTTTATTTCTGTTCTCATATTTTTAATTTCCAAGAATTGTTTTTTATTTTCCAAGTGTTTCTTTTGAATAGCAGCCTGTTATGATTTCATGGATGCCCTATTCTCTCTTTTCTTGGGTTGTTATGGGTAGCCTTGTCTTGTTTTTCTGTGTGGGAAGGCCTGGGGTGTACAGGGAAATTTTTGGTTCTGCTGAAAGGAGCGTGGTCACAGTGTTTGAGAGCAGTGCTTTGTGGTCTGAGAATGTCAGGTTATCTTCCCATGACAGTCCTAGATTTATGCAACCCACTCCAGTATTCATGCCTGGAAAATTCCGTGGACAGAGGAACCTGGCAGGCTGCAGTCCATGGGGTTGCAAAGAGTCAGACTCAACTAAGCCCACAGGACAGTGCCTTCAACAGTCTTTCCAAAATATGGTCCCTTCCCTTTCTCTCCCCCCACGGCCGCCATGTTTCTCTGCCCATCTCTGCCTCCCTTTCTCTCTCCCTATTCCCCTTCCTCTTTCATTCTCTTTTTGTACTGAGGGAAGATGAGTTTTCAGAATTCTACAGATTTTGAAATATAATCTGGTTAGATTTAAAGTGACTAAAAACCCTTATTTCAAATGGTATAGAAGGCACTGATGATGTGGCAGTGGTGATACATAAAATATCATCATGGACTGCTCATAATCAAATATTTGTAAAAGGCTCTGAGTGACCATGCGTTTGATACCTAATAACTTTTGTTTTTTTCATAATAACGTTTTTGACACGCTGATAGGTAATGAGCTTGGCTGGCTGTTCTTGGACGAAGTATGGAAAGGAAGGGATGAGTTCAGGTGCCCCATAGTGACCTGAACGCTGCTATATCTGCCCTGAAAGAAAACCTGAGCTCCCAGAGCTGCGCAACTGAGATTGCTGAAAATCAGATCCAGAGTGTTGTCCTGTGAGTGACTGAATCATAACGTAAATTGAAATCCCAATTTAGCATGGTGTCTGGAGAAGGAAATGGCAACCCACTCCAGTACTCTTGCCTGGAGAATCCCATGGAGGGAGGAGCCTGCTAGGCTACAGTCCATGGGGTCGCAAAGAGTCGGACACGACTGAGCGACTTCACTTTCTGCTGTTAAACCAAGAGTATTAATAGGAATGAAATGGGATCTTGAAAATTAGAATGTGGACACATGGAAAGGTCCTGATGAAACTGAGAGAGTAGAACCCCTAAGTTCTGATGAGTCTTCTTTGCCAGTAAAAGCAGCTCTTCCATCCCTATCTGAGGTGATTAACCACACTTTGCCTGAGGAATCTGTAATCCTCCCCTGAGATAATTGCTTTGCAGGACAATGCAGATTCTCCTCAAGACCTACCCTCACCACCCCTCTTTGCTTCTAGGTATATTGTTAGGCTTAAGTCTCAGCAGATCCCAAAAGATGAAGCCCAAAGTGTGACCTACAAAAGGAGGTGCATGATACTTTAAAAGAACTACATGATTTTTCTAGTTTTTACAGACAGAGATCTTAAGAATATGTGTGGGGATATCTTGGGTGTGGGTCAGTGGTGAGAGGAATATGAAGTTGGATGTGGCTGAGTTTACTGAAATGGGGGCTTGCTAAACAGAAATCTTGGATTTGTTGTTGCAGCTCGAGAAGTTAAAAAGGCTCTAATGGTTGGTTGCATGAGATGTGGACTGAAAGGCAGCCTAGACTAGATGAAGTTTGGAATGCCAGAACTGCCTTGGTGTACTCCAGAGGAAGCATCTCAGAGGAAGTCTAGAAAGTATACTCAGAGGAAGACGGAGGAAGATTGGAATGGTAGTACAGATGTATTATGTGAGATCTCCTCATCTACCCTGGCAGGGTCCAAGAAGACACACTTCTCACCTTGATTGTGGGAAATAAATTTTTAAGAGGAGTCCCAGCATCCTTGAAGAACTGTGTGTTTGCTCTTCTCTGCAGGCCAGAAATTACAGTGGGAACTGCTGCCACTGAACAGGGACCCTTAAATGAGCAGGGATAATTGGATTTTGGGGTGGCAGGGCTAAGTGGTAGCACTTAAATCACTAAAGTGGGCGTGGTTACCATATGGACAGCAGAGTCAAAACAAGCAATCAGAATAATCTGATTCCCAGAGACCTGGGAATCAATTGGCCAATTGATCATGTGCCCCTAGAAGAGAAATAGTTGGGCAGTTGACTCAATTCTTTTTTTTTTTTTTTGCCTCTTACAATTTATTTATTTATTTTTTAAAATTTAAATTTATTTATTTTAATTGAAGGCTAATTACTTTACAATATTGTATTGGTTTTGCCATACATCAACATGAATCAGCCACGGGTGTACACGTGTTCCCCATCCTGAACCCCCCTCCCACCTCCCTCCCCCTACCATCCCTCTGGGTCATCCCAGTGCACCAGCCCCAAGCATCCTGTATCCTGCATCAAACCTGGACTGGCGATTCATTTCTTATATGATATTATACACGTTTCAATGCCATTCTCCCAAATCATCCCACCCTTTCCCTCTCCCACAGAGTCCAAAAGACTGTTCTATCCATCTGTGTCTTCTTACTCGATCTGTTAAGCAGAAGAGTTGTAGGTGATGTGAACAACATCTAAATTGAATTTAAAAAAAAGTCATAGCTTCTTAATCGATATCTATACTTGAACCACCTTGAATGATGGGGAGGGTGGGTCCGTCACCTTGTGGAAGGATCTCCGTATGCTATCAAATTGTGTACTGTTCATCTTTATCCCAGCTTTCCCCCCGAGAGACCTAGTGGCATTTTACCAGAGTGACCGTGCACTGGAGAAAAGGAAATAATCAGATTTTCAAGGACTACTAGACACTTGGAGAAGGAAATGAGAACCCACTTCAATACTCTTGCCTAGAGAATTCCATGGACAGAGGAGCCTGGCAGGCTACAGTCCATGGGGGTCTCAAAGAGTTGGACACGACTGAGAGACCAAGCCCTTTCACATTAGACACTAGCTCTTAACTAAAACCGATTCTAGGGATCCAAAACATCACTGTGGTTCATCTAGGGGCTTTTGGAGGTCAGATGATCAGTGGAGTTTTAGCTCAGGTTCATCTCACAATGAGATGACCCCTGACCCATTCTGTGGTAATTTTTCCTGGTTCTGAAGTATATAGTTGGAATAGACATATTCAGGAACTGGCAGAATCCCTACACTGGTTCCATAACCTGTGGAATGAGAGATACTCTGGTGGAAAAGACCTAAGTAAAAACCAGTAGAATTGCTTATACCTAGAAAATTAGTAAACCAAAAGCAATTTTGCTTTCCTGGAGGGACTATAGAGATGAGTACCACCGTCAAGAACTTGGATAGTAAGTCCTACCCCATCTCCATTCAGCTCACTTATTTGGCTATGGAAAAGAATATGGGTCTTGCAGGACATCTTAAACTTAACCAGGTAGTGACTATAATTGCAGTTGGCATTCCAGATGTAGTTTTACTGCTCGAGCAGATTAACAAGCATATCCTCTGATGTCTGGTATGCAGCATCTGATCTGGTAAGTGTTTTTTCCATCCCTGTTAGTAAAGACCACGAGGAGCAGTTTTTATCAGCTGACAAGGCCAGCAGTACACCTTCACTGTCCTACTTCAAGGGTATACCAACTTTTCAGCCCTGTGTCATGATTTAGTTCACAAAGGTCTTGGTGCCTTTCTCTTCCACAAGATGACATGATGTTAATGCTGATTGTACTTAGTGAGTAAGAAGTAGCAACTACTCTAGACTCATAAGACATTTGCGTATCAGAGGATGAGAAATCTGACAGAAATTCAAGGGCCTTCTACTTCAGTGAAATTTTTAGAAATCCCATGGTATATGGCTCATGGAAGTATTTCCTCTATGGTGAAGGGTAGGTTGTTGCATCTGGCTCTTCCTACAACCAGAAAGGAGGTGCGGTGCTTCTTGGCATTTTTGAAGCAACAAGTTCCTCATTTGGATGTCTTACTCTGGCCATTTACCAGGTGACTGAGAAGCTGCTGGTTTTGAGTAGGGCCTAGAAGAAGAGAAGGCCCTGAAACAGGTCCAGACTGCCGCAGAGCTGCTTTGCCACTTGGCTCATATGACCCATTGGTATGTGATGTGTGAGTGGCAGACAGGTGTGCTCTTTGGAGCCTTTTGCAAACCTTTATAGGGAATTTCTGTACACACCTTTAGGATTTTGGAGCAAAGCCCTGCTAGCCTCTGCAGATAACTACTTTCCTTTTGAGGATCAGCTTTGGCCTGCCCCTGGCATTAGGAGAGACAGAACACAGCCACAGGCCTCCAAGCTGCTATACAAGTTCAGCTGCCTGTCTTGAGGGGTCGTTACCTGACTCACCATTCATGACGTGGGGCATACTTAGCAGTACCCCATCATCAAATGTACCCCACAAAAAGTGGGATACCAAAGATGGGGCTCAAGTAGGCCCTGAAGGCGCAGGTTAAGATCCATGAGGAACTAGCCCACACGCATGCTCCTCCCACCCTTTTCTGGTACACTGCCTTCTGTTTCCCAGCCATTTGTAGTTCATTCCCTACTTGGGGAGTGCCCTGCAGTCAGTTGACTGAGGAGGAAACACTGGGGCCTGGTTGCCAGATAATGTGGGCACTACCCAGAAGAGGAGAGTAGTAGCAGACAGTTTCTCTCGGGGACATCCTAAATGGGGAAGGGAAATCCTCCCAGTGGATAGATCCACAAGCAGTGCTTCTGGTTCCTGTGTGCCGGGAAACGCAGTCTTGTGTATGCAGTCTTTTTACCCCTACTTTGCCTCTTAAGAGTGGGCCTTGGTGCTAGAACACTTTATTATCAAGAGGTTAAAAAAACCCCACAACCTATGCCATGCTTTTGGGGGAATAACTTTCCTTGTAACAGTCTCTACCAGTGATCTTTTGTTCTGCTTAAGCCTGTACATTAGTGGTTCTTAAGCATACCCAGTCTTTTAAGTTTTTCAGACTCCGTGGGGGAAGGGTCCTTCCGCTCTGGTACTGAGGGGTGTGCACGAGCCAGTTGCTGTCCATTGGCTGCTGGAGGGACCTGCTGGCCATGAGGGACCTGTGCCCATTACTGGAACTGATCTTGCTCTGTCTCTTCTCTATGTAAATAAAACTGAGTAAGGCGTTGCTCCATCCGGCGCTTAACTGTGTTGTGTTTCATGCTGACTGCAACACCATGGTGCTGTGGGGAGGTGTTTGGAGTCCTCTTCTGGGATTAGTGACGATAAGTAGTATTCTGGTCAGCAGTCTGCTTGGAAGGAGGGATGGCCAGAGAGATGTGTACTGATTGGTTGTGGCAAAGTGGTTTGGCTGGAGGTTCCGGGCCTGGAAGAAACATGATTGGAAACTTCATGAGGAGGAGGTCTGGGGTAGAATTGTATGAATAGATCTCTCTGAATGGGCAGAAAGGTGAAGATATGTCCCACGTGAATGGTCACCAAAGCGTCTCCTCAGCAGAAGAGAATTATAGCAACCAAACGGATAGGAAGACCCATTCTCTGGACACCAGTCAGCCTGTTTCTCCAATCCATCCTGTTATTGCCCAGTGGGCCCCTGAACACAACGGCCATGGCAGCAGGGTGGAGGAGGCTATGTTCGGGCGCTGAAGCATGAACTCCGCTTAACAAGGCCAGCTTGGCGATCGCCACTGCCATGCAATCCAGTGGCGGCAGAAGTCAACACTGAGTCTCCAATATAGCATCTTTTTCCAGGGTGTTGAGTCAGCTACTTGGTGGGTTGATGACACTGTACTATTACTTATTGTGAATTCTTTGTATATGGCGAGTCACTCTTGCTGCTTTAAATTTTTGTTTTTGTTTTTAAGTTTCAGCAATTTGATCATAATGTGTTTCTTTTTTATTCTCCATGGAGTTTGTTGAGCTTCTTGGATGTGTCTATTCATTGTTTTAACCAGATTTGAGAAGTTTCAAATCAAATATATTTTCTGCCTCTTTTTTGTCCATCTGGAATTCCTGTAATACATGTGTTGATCTGCTTGATGGTGTCCCATAGTTCCTTTAGGTTTTGTTCATTTTTCTTCCAGAGAAGGCAATGGCACCCCACTCCAGTATTCTTGCCTGGAAAATCCCATGGACGGAGGAGCCTGGTAGGCTACAGTCCATGGGGTCGCCAAGAGTCGGACACGACTGAGCAACTTCAATTTCACTTTTCACTTTCATGCATTGGAGAAGGAAATGGCAACCCACTCCAGTGTTCTTGCCTGGAGAATCCCAGGGACGGGGGAGCCTGGTGGGCTGCTGTCGGTGGGGTTGTACAGAGTTGGACATGACTGAAGCGACTTAGCAGCAGCAGCATCTTTCTTTTTTCTTTCTGCTCCTCAGACTAGAAAATTTCAAATGTTTGACCTTCAAATTTGCTTATCCTTTATTCTCCCTGCTCAGATCTGCTGTTGACTTCCTGTAGTGAGTTTTTTCTTTCTGTTACTGTTACTTTTCAGCTCTAAAATTTGTTTGGTTTCTTTTCATAAACAAATTTCATAAAATTTGTTTTGGTTTCTTTTCATTCTTTGCTCATATATTGTTATTCTGATTTCTTTCAGTTCTTTGTCCATAATTTCCTTTAGCTCTTTGAACATATTTAAGACAGTTGGTGTAATGTCTTTGACTGATAATTCAAATGTCTGGGCTTTCTTTATTTTCTGTGAATGGGCCATATTTTCCTCTTTCTTTGTATATTTTATAATTTTCTCTTTAGAACTACACATTCTAAAGATTATGTTTTCAGAACTCTGTTATGGAATGAATGTATGTGTCCCTGAAATTCGTGTATTAAGTCTAAACCACTAGATCTGATAGAGTGCCTGATGAACTATGGAATGAGGTTCGTGACATTGTACGGGAGACAGGGATCAAGACCATCCCCATGGAAAAGAAATGCAAAAAAGCAAAATGGCTGTCTGGGGAGGCCTTACAAATAGTTGTGAAAAGAAGAGAAGCAAAAAGCAAAGGAGAAAAGGAAAGATATAAGCACCTGAATGCAGAGTTCCAAAGAATAGCAAGAAGAGATAAGAAAGCCTTCTTCAGTGATCAATGCAAAGAAATAGAGGAAAA
>SJYT01012351.1:402315-457666 GCA_006410635.1 Cephalophus harveyi
GGCCACCTCATGCGAAGAGTTGACTCATTGGAAAAGACTCTGATGCTGGGAGGGATTGGGGGCAGGAGGAAAAGGGGACGACCGAGGATGAGATGGCTGGATGGCATCACGGACTCGATGGACGTGAGTGTGAGTGAACTCCAAGAGATGGTGATGGACAGGGAGGCCTGGCGTGCTGTGATTCATGGGGTCGCAAAGAGTCGGACACGACTGAGCGACTGAACTGAACTGAACCAGTGTGATGGTGTTAGGAGGTGGGGCCTTTGGAAGGTAAAGTTTAGATGAGGTCATGAGGGTATAGCCTCCAAGATGGGATTAGTGTCTTTACAGAGGAGGAAGAAGCTGGAGAGAAAGTGACTGAAAGCCAGGGAAAGAGCCCTGAGCAAAAACCACATCTGTTGTAATGCTGATCTTGGACTTTTTAGCCTCCAAAACTGTAAGAAATAAATATTTGTTGCTTAAGCTACCAGTCTGTTGCAGCCCAAGCTGACTGATGACAGTCTGGAAATCTAATTCTCCTATACCTCAGGGGTTGGTGGTTTTTGCTTGTTGAGGGTTGGAACTGACTTTTTGTGACTACTCCAGACTATTTTTGCAAAGCGTGTATTCCTTGTTAAGTGTGGACACTGAAGCTCCCAAGAAAGAAAAAATAAATAGGTGTTATTTCTTTAAATTCCCTCCTGACTAGGGAGCACTTCAGCCCATGGTGTTAGAGATCTCTCAGCAATCGAAAGCCTCAATCAAAACTCAACCATCTCAGTTTTTGGAGGAAAGGTCATTGTTGCCCACTCTGGCTCCAGCAGGCCACATTAGGAATACTTGGTGCTGTTCCACATCTGTGAGCTATGGTTTTGTGGAGTGGGAGATTCACTGTCTCTGCATCAACTTCCTGCTGGATGCTGCAGATGTTCTCCTTGACCAGAGTTCCAAGGTAGTTGATTCAGACAGTTCTGCCAGTTTATTTGTTTTGCTGGAGGGACAGATTTCTGCAGCTTCCTATTCCACCATCTTCCCTGTACTCACTAACTATATGGCTTTTATGAATAGATGATGCCCTTCATGTGACCATTTCATTCTAGAGCAAATTTCATTGTTTTTCTGTATTTAGCAGTTTTCAAAGTAATGATTTTGTTCTTTATCATGGTCAAAAAATGTTGTTATAATTTTAATATCCTTTTGAATTCCTGGATCTAAAAGTATTTGATGAGTTTCAATCCATTGCAATTAGTATACTACTGAACTTTAAGTTGTTCCATCTTTAAGCATGTTGTGACATTTTTAATCCAATAATTTAGCAGGGAGTAATATCTAGGATTGTAAACCTTAAATTACATAATCTCAGGTATTTAGGGACAACTCCTGTCACCTTTTATTACCTTTTAAATATGACTGTTGGGTGCATGGTCTGCAGACAAATTCCAGGAAAAGCCCACACTATAGAGCAGAAGCAAGGGGAGGCACAGAAGCTGAGTCACTGGAGAAAGTCTCGTCAGTGCAGTTGGCATCCAGAGGCTTTATTTACAGCTGCCTCTTGGGTGGAGGGCTTCCCTGGTGGCTCAGAGGTTAAAGCGTCTGCCTCCAATGAGGGAGACCCGGGTTCGATCCCTGGGTCGGGAAGATCCCCTGGAGAAGGAAATGGCAATCCACTCCAGTATTCTTGCCTGGAGAATCCCACGGACAGAGAAGCCTAGTAGGTTACAGTCCACGGGGTCACAAAGAGTCGGACACGACTGAGCGACTTCACCTCACCTCACCTTGGGCGGAAGTTAAGAGCCCTGGTTCCCTAATACTCATTTAACAGCCATGCCATTCTTCAATCAGATCTTTACCACTTCCTCACATTCTGTGGTAAAATAAGGATTGCTATGCTAAGTCACTTCAGTCGTGTCCGACTCTGTGCAACCCCAGAGACGGCAGCCCACCAGGCTTCCCCATCCCTGGGATTCTCCAGGCAAGAACACTGGAGTGGGTTGCCGTTTCCTTCTCCAATGCATGCAAGTGAAAAGTGAAAGTGAAGTCGCTCAGTCGCGTCCGACTCCCAGTGACCCCGTGAACTGCAGCCCACCAGGCTCCTCCGTCCATGGGACTTTCCAGGCAAGAGTACTGGAGTGGGGTGCCATTGCCTTCTCCTTACATAATGAATTTTTAGAACTCATTATGTTTTCATTGGGTTCTATGAGTAAGAAGCATTGTCTTAGTCTTGATATGTCGGAATATGCCTTTATTTTACTGACACTCTGAATGGTAATTTGGCTCTTCACAGTAAAGCCAAATTTAGCTCAACA
Source organism: Cephalophus harveyi (assembly GCA_006410635.1). NCBI lineage: Eukaryota > Metazoa > Chordata > Mammalia > Artiodactyla > Bovidae > Cephalophus > Cephalophus harveyi. Next base: position 404,601 of record SJYT01012351.1, read on the forward strand.
TTTTGAAGATGTTTTCCATTGTCCTCTTTGCATATGTTATTGCTAAAGAGAATTTATTGTTCCCTTGTGGCTAATGTTTTTTTTCTCCCTATTCTAAATGTTCTAATGTTTTACTGCTGTTTGTTGTAGATGTTTTAGAACAGCTTTCTAACTTACATACCATAAAATTCACTCATTTTATGTGAACGATTCAGTGATTTTTAGTTACTTTACAGAGTTAAATGAATGTCACTAGAGTCCCATTTTAGGACACTTCTGTCACCCTCAAAAGTTGCCTCAAGCCCAGTTGCTGTCACTGTCCTCGCCATGGCCCAGGTCCCCACTAATCTGCTCTCTGTGTATTGTATGGATTTGTCTTTCTGGAGAGTTAATATATGCCTGGCTCCTTTCAGCTAGCATTATGGTTTTTGAGATTCATTCATGTTGTAGGATGTACTTTATTACTTTGTATTTCTGAATAACACTCTGTTTTGTAGATCTGTCATGTTTTGTTTACCCATTGACTAGTTTTTAGTCTTTTGTGGGGGAGGGCACTACGTGGTTTGTGGAATCTCAAGTCCCCAGACTGAACCTGGCTACGGCAGTGAAAGAACCGAATCCTAACCACTAGACTACCATGGGACTCCCTACCCAACGGTGCACGTGTTGTTTCTACTTTGCGGTTATTAATAATGCTGCTATGGATACTCATGTACAAGTGTTTGTGTAGGTACATATTTTCATTTCCCCTGGGAGGGAAGTTGCTGGGTCTTTGTTTAACATTTTTAGAAGCTGAGAAATTGTTTTCCAAAATAGTTGCACCATTTTGCATTCCTGCCAGTAATGTATGAGAGTTCCATTTTCTCCACATCCTCATTAATACTTGTTATTGCCTTCTTTTAAAATTATAGCCATCCTAGCTGATCCTAAAATCCACATGAAAATGCAAGGGACCCAGAACAGCCAACAATCTTGAAATAGAAGAACAAAGTTAGATTCCTATTACCTGATTGCAAAACTTACTACAAAGCTATAGAAATGAAGATGCTGTAGTGCTGGTATAAAATTTATAATTTATAACTTTATAATTATAAAATTATAGCCATCCTAGGCTTCACACCCTAGTGGGTGTGAAGTGGTATCTCATTGCAGTATCCATTTTCATTTCCTCACAATAGTGAGCATCTTTTCATGTGCTTTTTGTTCATATGTATATATTGTTTTCAAGTCCTTTGACCATTTATTATTGTTATTCTAGAGTTATAATAATTATTTATATACTCTAGATATAAGTCCCTTTATCAGATATGTAACTTACAGATATTTTCTCCTATTCTGTGGATTGTCATTTCCCTTTCTTGATTGTTTTTTGAAATATGAAAATTTTTAATTTTGATAAAGTGTGATGTATCTATTTTTTCCTTAATATTGCTTCACTATTGGTATCATATCTAAGAATCTCTTGTCTAATCCCAGGTTGCAAAGATTTACTCTTGTGCTTTCTTCTAAGAGTTTTTATAGTTTTAGCTCGTATATGATTAATTTTGAGTTCATTTTTGAAAAACGCATAAGAAACAGGACCAGTTTCTTTTTTTTGCCTATGGATATCCAGTTGTATCAGCAACATTTGTTGAAAAGACATGTTTCCCCATGGAATTGTCTTGTCACCCTTGTTGATAATCAATTGCCCATAAATGTCAAGGTTTGTTTCTGAACTCTGAATTATATTTCATTCATATACATAACTTTAGACCAGCACTACAGCATCTTCATTTCTATAGCTTTGTAGTAAGTTTTGCAATCAGGTAATAGGAATCTAACTTTGTTCTTCCATTTCAAGATTGTTGGCTGTTCTGGGTCCCTTGCATTTTCATGTGGATTTTAGGATCAGCTAGCCAGTTGCTACACAAAAGCCAGTTGGGCTTTTGATAGAAATTGGGTTGAATGTGTCATTTTGGGAGAGTTTTGCCATCTTAACAATGTAATAATTGATGAATATAAAATTACTTAAGCCAAAATCAAAGAGGACACTAATAGATGGAGAAATATACTGTGTTCATGGGTCGGAAGAATCAATATAATGAAAATGAATATACCACCCAAAGCATTCTATAGATTCAGTGCAATCCCTATCAAGCTACCAATGGTATTTTTCACAGAGCTAGAACAAATAATTTCACAATTTGTATGGAAATACAAAAAACTTCGAATAGCCAAAGCAACCTTGAGAAAGAAGAATGGAACTGGAGGAATCAGCCTGCCTGACTTTAGGTTCTACTGCAAAGCCACAGTCATCTTAGGAGGCATCGCTACAAACAAAGCTAATGGAAGTTGTGGAATTCCAACTGAATTATTTAAAATCCTAAAAGATAGTGCTGTTAAAATGCTGCACTCAATGTGTCAGCAAATTTGGAAAACTCAGCAATGGCCACAGGACTGGAAAAGGTTAGTTTTCATTCCAGTCCCAAAAAAGGGCAACGCCAAAGAATGTTCAAACCATACAGTTGTGCTCACTTCACATGCTAGCAAGGTCATGCTCAAAATCCTTCAAGCTAGCCTTCAACAGTATATGAACTGGGAAGTTCCAGATGTATAAGCTGGATATAGAAAAGGCAGAGGAACCAGAGATCAAATTGCCAACATTTGTTGGATCATAGAGAAAGCAAGGGAATTCCAGGAAAACTTCTGCTTCATTGATGATGCTAAAGCCTTTGATTGTGTGGATGACACAAACTGTGGAAAACTGTTAAAGAGATGAGAATACCAGGCCACCTGACCTGTCTCCCGAGAAACCTATATGCAGCTCAAAAAGCAATAGTCAGAACTGGACATGGAACAACAGACTGGTTCAAAATTGGGAGAGGAGTATGTCAAGGCTGTATATTGTCTTCATGCTTATTTAACTTAGATGCAGAGTACGTTGTGCAAAATGCCAGGGTGGGATGAATCAAAAGCTGGAACCAAGATTGCTGAGAGAATTAGCAACAACCCCAGATAGGCAGATGATACCACTCTAATGGCAGAAAGTAAAGAGGAACTAAAGAGCTGCTTGATGAAGGTGAAAGGAGAGTGAAGAAGCTGGCTTAAAACTCAACATTCAGAAAACTAAGATCATGGCGTCTGATCCCATCACTTCATGGCAAATAGAAGGGGGAAAAGTAGAAACGGTGACAGATTTTCTTTTCTTGGGCTCCAAAATCACTGCGGACCATGACTGCAGCCATGAAATTAAGATGCTTGTTCCTTGAAAGGATAGCCGTGACAAACCTAGAGCGTGAAAAGCAGAGACATCACTTTGCCAACAAAGGTCTGTATAGTCAAAGCTATGGTTTTCCCAGTGGACATCCTTGGATGTGAGAGTTGGATCATAAAGGCTGAGCATCGAAGAACTGATCGTTTTTACTTGTGGTGCTGGAGAAGACTCTTGTGAGTCCCTTGAACTGCAAGGAGATTGAGTAGTCAGTCCTAAAGGAAATAAACTCTGAATGTTCATTGAAAGGACTGATGCTGAAGCTCCACTATTTTGGCCACCTGATGTGGAAGAGTCGACTAATTAGAAAAGACCCTAATGCTCGGAAAGATTGAGGTCAGGAGGAGAAGGGGGCAGCAGAGGAAGAGATAGTTGGATAATATCACCGATTCAGTGAACATGAGTTGAGCAAACTCCAGGAGATAGTGAAGGACAGGGAAGCCTGGGGGCATGCTGCAGTCGATAGAGTCTCAAAAAGCCAGACGTGACTGAGCAACTGAATTACAGCAAGAGGTTTTCAAATATATGCATTGAGGAGATGAGTTTCCCTCTCATGACTGCTCTGTTTACATTCCACTATATTTTTGTATATCATGTTTTTAGTTTCATTCACTTCAAATACTTTATAGTTTCCTGGTAGGTGGTGTCTGGCCCCAGTACAGTTGACTCTGGGGCCTTCCAGCCTTGGACTGCTGTCTGCAAGAGCTGGCAAGTCCCAGTACTTGTTAGTGTGTGAAGCGAGGGCTCCTAGGGCTGGTGCCTGCCTGATGATGAGTGGGACCTGTTCCCAGTATAGTTGCCTGTAGGGCCTGGGGTCCCAGAGCTGATTGTTATCCGTTGGCGGGTCGTGCCAGATTCTTGTGTGGCTAGCTACAGGTCTGTTGGTCCAGGACTGGGGTCTCTGCCTGCTGGTTGTCAGGGTCATGGCTGTGGGAGGTCCCAGGACTGTTGGCCACCTGCCAGTGGGTGGAGCCATGTTCCAGTGTCGATAGTCTAGACTCCAAAGAAGTACATCCGCTGATGCACTTGCCAGCTTCAGTATCCTCATGATAGAGCCTAAACAGCTCCCATAAATGGCTGCCACCAGCATCTGTGTCCCCAGAAGTTTTCATGGCCTCCTACCTCCCTGGCAGGCTTCTCCAAGTGTAACAGGTAGGTCTGATCTAGACTCCTTTGAAATTACTCCCTCTTTGCTCGGTCTCTGAGCATGTGATACTTTGTATCATTTAAGAGAAGCATTTCTGTTTTCCTAGAGCCCTCTAGCTCTCTCTTACACACAAGACTTGCTGACCTTCCAAGTCAGTTGTTATGGAGTTTATCTTCCAGTGTAATACCCCTGGGGTGGGGAGCCCAGTATGGAGCTTGGACCCCTTACTTCTTGGGGAAACCTCTGCAGTTGTGATTGCCCACCCTTTTATACGTCACCTACCTGGGGATGTGGGTTTTAACTGTACTGCAACTACACTCTCCTACCCATCTCATTGTAGTTCCTCCTTGATATCCTCAGTTTGGGAAAATCTTTTCTGCTAGTCTTCAGGTCCTTCTCACTGGTAGTTCCTTTGTAAGTAGTCATAATTTTGGTGTATCTGTGGGAGGAAGTGAAGGTGTTCATTCTGTGCCATCTTGACCACTCCATTATATAACACATTCTTTTGGTCGTTATTGTTTATGTTCTGAATATACTTCAAAGAGTGCTTCCAGCATTTGGAGGTATCAGTTGAGATGGTTGAATAGTATTGTTCAAAATTTCTATATTCTTACTAATTACCTTTGTCTTCTTGCTGTATCAGTTATGGAGAGAAATTGGTTAAAACCTGCAACTGCTTTTGCTTTTGTCAGTTTTTGCTTAATGAATTTTGAAGTTCTGTTTTTAGATACATGCATATTTACTGTCATTAAGTCTTATTTTTTTTAGATTGACCCTTTTATTATTATGCATTGTCCCTCTTTTCCCAGTAACATTTCTTGTCTTAAAGTTTATTTTTGGCTTGCTATTTTTTTATTTTACTTTTCCAGTCCCTTTACTTTCAGTCTGTCGTGTCTTTATATTTCACGTTGCTTCTTGTCAACAGGATATAACTGTGTTTTATTTAGACTGACCATGTGCCTTTTAGTTAGAGAATTTAGTCCACTTATATTTGGTATGATTACACATATGGTTGTGGTAATTCTGCTGTCTTGTTATTTGTTTCCTGTTTATTTGATTTGTTCTTTTGTTCCTTTGCTTTTCCTTTCTTCCTTCCATTGTTTTCCTTTCTTACTGACTTTTAAGATACATCTCTTGATGTATTAGTGGTTAAATTAGAGCTGTTTTGTCCAATATGATAGCCACTAACCACATTAAAATTAAGTTTAAAATTCAGTTCATCATTGCTTTGGCTGTATTTCAGGTGCCCAGTAGCCATGTGTCTCCATTACTGGATTAGGAAATGCAGATTACTGCAGAAAGTTCTATTAGGTAACTCTCTAAAGGTTATGATCAGGATTTATTTTGGTCAAACTACCCCGGGTCAAGTGTGAAAAGAGCAGTATTCTAGTCAGAAGATGTTTTTGTTGTGTGTCTATTCCTGGTTATCTATGTATCTGTAGACAAATGTCCCACTGCTCTTAGCCTCAGTTTTCTTTTTTAAAACGTGAGGATAATAATTCCTGCTTTTGCTGCTTCTTGGAGTGCTTGTGGAAAACTATAAAATGGTAACATTCTTTATAAAGGTCAAAGCAATTTTCCAAAAAAAAAAATAATAATTAACAACTGATTGTCTACTTTCTGTGTTTTGTTTGCTTTTTTAGGTTGCTGACTGAACTGGAGTCTCCTTCTTGGTGGCCCTTTAGCTCCAAGCTTTGGAAGACGCCATTGGAGACAAAGCCCAAGTGGGACACCTCCATGGCTGATTCCACAGCTTTCGGAAAAGAAGGGATAGTGATCCAAGTTCCTGCTGTCATTTCCCAAAGAACAGAATCTCATGTTAAACCAGGAAGACTCACCGTCCTTGTTTCTGGGTTGGAAATCTACAACTCAGATTCTTTGCTCATGCACAGATTCGAAAGAGAAGATGTGGATGACATCAAGGTCCACACACCTTATGAAATTAGCATCCGCCAGCGGTTCATTGGGAAGCCAGACATAACTTATCGTTTGATATCTGCCAAGATGCCAGAGGTTATCCCCATTTTGGAAGTACAGTTCAGCAAGAAGATCGAGTTATTAGAAGTCGGCATGATGCTCAGAAGCACTAGAACCTCTTCCCTAGCAGAGAAAAGCTACTCAGTCTGGCAAGCAGGTGAGTGATCATCAAAACAGTCTGTGCACAAAACCTGTGAAGTCACAGTCAAACTCAGCACACCCATGGTGCATACTGACCGTGATGCATCACATAGCAACTGCTGGTTTTAGCTCACTAGCGACTGCCCATTTGCTTGCAAATAAAAATATTTTCAGACCATTTTTCTTGGTATTTACCCTCTGAATATCAGATTACTCAGTTTTATCATTTCCTTTAGAGGTGTGGTTTCCAAGCAGGTCAGAAAGGTTTTGGTGACACTTTCAGAAGAAGGAAAGCTCCCAAGTTAGATGTTTTCACCTCTTTCCTCTGTTTGATTTGAGAACCAACACTTTAGGGTCTTAGCTAGCATCATCTCCACCTGCTCTGTTGTGTCTCCACCTGGACCCTACATCACTCTTGGTTTTCTTGGCACTTAGTTGAGGTCTTCCAAGCCCACCTTCCAGATGTATGTTTGGCTGTCAGAATTTTTGATAACTATGCAGCATAGTTTTTTTGTGATTTTTAGCATGTACAAAGATTGTGAAAAACCTTTGCTTTTCTTGGCAGTGTGGCTTCAGTATCCTCTTGCAGGTTTCTGTGGGGTGTGGAGGGTATAGCTGAGTCTTGCCCCAGGGTCCAGTGTGGGTGGCAGGACATGTGGATGTGAGGGTGTCAAGTGGTATCTTGCTAGTATTTTTATTTTTTTGATTGTGAGATGAAATATCAGACACCTTTTAGTTGCTTTTTGGTCTCGCAGATTTTTCTCTGTAGGTTGCTCGTTCTGTTTGTTTTTGTTTTTCTACTAGGCTTTTTTCTCTCTCTATGATATAATTATAGGGGTTCATTATTCATTCTAGATATTCATCCCTCGTTGATTTAGAAGCGACAAATACATCTCCCAGACTGTCAGCCTCCATTACAGAAACCTCTATTTGCTATGGTCAGATCCACCACTTTTCCCCTTAAGTTTATTTTTGAGCCCTGCTTAAGAAACCCCAAAGTCATAAAATATTCTTCTATTTTCTAATACTAACATTACAGGTGACATTACTTCCTTGTTATAGTGATTTTTCTAATAAGTAATAATCTTTTCTTATTAACTTTAATTGCTAAGTCACTTCAGTCGTGTCCGACTCTGTGCGACCCCATAGATGGTAGCACCCCAGACTCCCTAGTCTGGTTAGCTCCTCTGATAACCCAAGTCTTAGAGTCCTCATCACTGATGTTTTCCCCTGGGGGAGCCTCAGCAGTGAGAGGAGGAAGGAGGGCCTGGCTGGTGGGACCAGATGCAGAGCGCTGTGAGCTACTGGTTTTAACAGTGCTGTTGAAGAATCCATCTAAACCAGCTATGATGCCAGGTACCTGTAGTCCTGAAAACCATCCTTCTTCTCATGGAGCTCTACCACATTCGATTCATTGTTAGGCATGGTGGTTTCAGACAGAGAACGTGGCACGGAATGTTACAAACGAGATGGCAGGTAGGAGCATGTCTTGTGTGGCACGGACCGTCATACTGTGCAAGTGAGAAGAGGGCAAGCTTGCTGGGCCTTGCTGTCACGGAGGGCAAACCCTGAGGAAGATGGGATGATAAGCTCTGACTCTAGGCATACAGGTGGCAGTTGGGGCTAGAGAGCAGCAGGGAGTGAGCGCCAGGGACTCTGTAGCTGTGATCAGACTGCAGGAAGCTAAGCGACTGCAGATTTGCAGGGCCGCCCATCTGGAAGGGGAAAATGGACCTCTTGCTCACAAACTGAGGCTGCGAGCAGAGGCTGAATGTCTTTCTTCTCAAGGAAGCTGCAGATATTATACCCTTAAGGTTTTTCAGCTGATTGAACCAGGCCCACCAGATTGTCTAGGCTAGACCTCCTTCCCTAAAGTTAACTGATTGAGAGCTTTCCGCACATCTACAAACACCTTCCCAGCAACAGCTAGATTAGGGTTGGATTGAATAACTGGGGACTATGGCCTCACCCATCTCAGTAACAGATTGTATATATATATGGAATGAGCTGAGCCACATCCACCGTGACAGATTGGTTTTCATTTCAGTGCTAATTTTAGCTTTTGGGTGGGATCCCTACAGTGTGTGTGAGTCTGGACTGAGCGTGAAGTGCCATCCTCCCCTTGTGGAGCTGCCTTGCCCAGCAAGGCAGGGGTACCTTAAACTGTGGATTTGGAGGAATGCAGGTGGTGAGGAGCACGTTTGGAAGAAGCCAGCATGCTGAGTTCAGAAAGCAAGCAATATCTCATTTGCTTGGAACTTCACGGTGGTCCTGTCGAGCCCAGGATGAGAACTTACTTCTCAGTGTTACCCTTCTGGGTGTTGCATCTGTTCAGCACCTCTGTTTTTACTGTTCTGTATGGGAAACAGCAGAAACAGTGGAGATAGAAACCATGACTTTGACATCTCAGGAACGTCTCTCTCTCCTCAGTGAGCTATTTTGGTAAAATGTGTGGCCAGAAGGTGGCGGTCTAGTAACAGTGGACCAGTGTTTGTTAAGAACCAGAGTCCAGAAGAACTTTCCAGAGACCTTTGTTGTAATGCATAGTGTAGACAGATTGAGGGCCTAGGTGGCCAGGCTGGGACTGGGGGAGGAGGAGAATCTCCTGGGCTTCAAGGGCTGGAAACGATGCAGGTGGGAAGATTCCACCTTAGGAAAGAGGAGTTGCAAATTGCTGTTTGCCTGTGCAGTATCTTTAAAATAATCTTTTAAATTTTATAATAGTTTCAGACTTGAGGAAAAGTTGTGAGGATAGCACAGAGTACCCGCATCTCCTACACCCAGCTCCCCCTGTTCTTGCCATCTTGCGTTAGTACTGTTCATTGTCACAACTATGAACCTGTCTACACTCACTGAGTTCCCTGTTTTATCCAGATTTCCTTAAGTTTTACTGTTCCAGAATCTTGTCCAGGATCCCACATGATATTTTGGAGTCTCATCTTGGACTCACTTTGACTATTACGGATTCTCAGACTCCCCTTGTTTGATGATCTTGACAGTGGTCAGGTTTGTAGCCTTTTCCCAAGCTGGACCTTGTCTCAGGTTGTCTCCTGATCCACTGGGGTGATGGGTTTGGGGAGGAAGACCACAGAGCTCTTATCATAAGAGCAAGGTCCATGCATGGCATTTTTAAGGAGTTTTTTGGTCCTGAGTTTTGTTTTTACTGTTTGCTAACTGTTGCCTTCTGAGAGGGGCCTTCTCTGACCATCTAATTTAAGAAGACTGGTTTCCCATTCACTGACCCTGTAGAAATCTTGCTTAGCACATGCATCTCTATAAAATGGTAAGTAAACTTCTGGGGCATTGAAGTCTCTCCACAGGGCCATTAATGTAGGACCGTCGCAGGGCTCCACGTGGTTTCTGGGCCACGGCCGTCAGGCTGACCACCAACAGACCCCCACATGGCCACTAGGACAGGAGCACTGCGCTGACTTCAAACAGGCCCCATGTGAGGAGGCATGATGACTCCTGACTGTCGACAGGCCCCCAGAGAGCTGCTTGACCCTCAACCCCTTGATCGCTTCTGAGGACCCACAGGTCCAAGCCGTGTGCCATATAATTTTGTAAATTTGCAAAGTAAGTTTTTAAAAAATTGTAATTAGTTGAGACTACTATCTCTCTCCATTTCAGCTTTCTCTCTCTCATACCTCCCGTTACATTGAGGACATGGGGCATTTTGTGTTTTTTTCTGAAAGCGCTTCCCACTCCAGTTATATAAGCTGCTGGATAGAGTAGGCATTTTCCTGTGTCATCAGTGGGGCATTTGGGGCCCAAGGACAGGGAGAAGGATTTGCTTGTAACTAGACAGACTTGAAGCAGTTTTTCTGCTCACAGGGCAGGCCCTGGTGGTCTTTGCTCTGAACTTGTGTTGAGGCGACCAGTTTGTGTCTGATGCACAGAGGTGACTTTAGCGTCTGGTGCTGCCCCGACCAGCCCGATCCCTGCTCAGGGCTCCGCTTGATGCCTCCTTGTCCTTAGAAAGTGGGATCATCTGTAAGTTCTCACGTAGCTTGAACAGTTTGTGTTTATTTTAACTATTAATGCTGTTGACTTCTGAGACAAAAACCATCTTATACTGCATCAAATTAATTTTTTTCAGAAGATATTTCAAAGCATTAAAGTAACTAAGTCAGCAACCCGGGTCTCAGCACGCAGTTGTGAGGGTGGCCGAGTTTTGTACTAGGCGGGACCCTGGTGATGCCACAGCTCATTGTGAGAAACATCTCTGATTAGCATATTCCAGGAAGAAAAGTCCTCAGTTGTGATTTTCTGGTTGTTCAGTCCCACTTGTTAAAAATTTTAAAGTAGTATGCTTCTGCCTGTTGTGCAGCTGTAGCTGTTGGAATGGAAACCAGGGTGACAGTGAAGGAGCACAGCGCTGGGCACAAGTGCATGAGTGTGAATCAGACATGGGCCTTGCTCCCGGAGAGCCCAGCTGGGGGCAGCCCAGTTCCAACAGACGCCGAAAGAGACAAATAGCGGTGCAGCAGCAAGCGAGTCACTGTCACTGTAAACTGAGTGGCACCAGGACAGATGACGGGAGATTGCCGTAATGACAGGGCTGAGTGGGGAACATGTCTCCAGACGCGGGCTAGGGGACAGCTGTCTGCATGGCATGTGCAGTGGGGTGCATGGTGGGCAGGGCCGGCATGCTGGCTCAGGGTGGCAGGAACAGGAGTCTGCAGGGTCAGGGAGCAGACTAGGGAGAAGGGTGCAGGCTGACCGAGGAGTTCACTTCCACCCATTAGGCCAGAGAGCCACTGTTACATAGACACATGAAGTGCGCTTGGCTGTCTTGTTACCGCTGATAACATTTTAAGGTCATGTGCATTAGTTAGCTTTTCCTTTAAGCTGATAATAGTTAGTAGAACACATCCTCTGTTGTCCAGTTTAGCTCTGATGGTGTTCTGTTGCTAATATGTTAGAAAAGTGCTTTTTATTAGGTAACATCTTAGTGACGTTTATGTCTTGTAAGACCAACCAACAGTAAGTTGTATGCTGTGGAAAGTTCTCTATTTAATAAGCCCTTAGGATGATGGTGGAGAAGGCAATGGCACCCCACTCCAGTACTTTTGCCTGCAAAATCCCATGGACAGAGGAGCCTGGTGGGCTGCAGTCCATGGGGTTGCTAGAGACAGACACGACTGAGCGACTTCACTTTCACTTTTCACTTTCATACATTGGAGAAGGAAATGGCTGCCCACTCCAGTGTTCTTGCCTGGAGAATTCCAGGGACAGGGAAACCTGGTGGGCTGCCGTCTGTGGGGTCGCACAGAGTCGGACATGACTGAAGTGACTTAGCAGCAGCAGTAGGATGATGGAGTAATGGCACTTTGGAGACTGTAGAACACGGGTTATGAAATCAATGTGGTTGACTGCAAGCAGCTTTTATATAAAGAAGAGAGAAGCAACGCGAGTGCATGGCATGTACTGAGGTTTTTGGGTTGTGACTCCCGAGGTATATGTGGCGTTGTAGCAGTTCTGTGTAGGTTGCACTTCTCACAGGTGTGCACAGTTTAAAGGCAAGCGTCTCTCATAGGGTCTCCTTCCCAGGGGAGTGCTCAGGTCTGCAGGGTGGAACCCCTGCCCTTGCCTCCGTGCAGGTTCTGCTTTGCATCAGCTGGTTCCTGAGCTCACTCGATCTGACCGAGACTCTAGTATCTCAAGAAATACACTCTCATCCTCATGTCTTCTCTGCTCAGTTAGGGAATTTCACGGAGTGTTAGTTTGTAAGAAATTTTTTAAGGAATAAGAATAAGAGGATACTTGTGTACCTGTTGGAGGTGGCTGTTCTTTCCCCTGAGCAGGGACTTGTGCAGTTAGCATACCCTAGAGTTACCAGCTGTATTCCTACTCTTCAAGCCCAGCAAGAACTGGACCCCAAGATAAATTTCCTTTGCTAACAATGCACTTATCAGCTGCTCTAGGCCACTCTGCCAGAAGGCAGCGCTGCTTACTGCCCGGATGGTCCTTGGAAGGAAGTGGGGGTGTCCCATCTCTGCCCTCCCTTTCTGCTGAAGCAGAGCAAGCTGCTCAAAGGAGTTGGTCCTGGAATCCAGATGCTGGTTCTCAGACCAATATGCTTTCATCTTTCCAGCATCCTAATAAACTGGAAAAGGAAATGGCAACCCATTCCAGTGTTCTTGCCTGGGAAATCCCATGGACAGAGGAGCCTGGTGGGCTACACAGTCCATGGGGTCACAAAAAAGTTGGACACAACTTAGTGACTAAATAATATATACTCCTGGGTAAAAGATCTTTCTTCTTAAAGTCAGTTATAGAACAAGATCCCGAGTATTTACTGTGTTGTACACTCTGATCAGTGTTGGGTAAGGAAGCAGCCCTGGGTTGGGATAGAAGGCAAGGCTCAGGCAGGTCCCACATTCAGTCAGCTAAGCAGAGGCTCAGCCAAGTCAGTTCCCCACACTTACTGCTCTGGCAAGCAGAGGCTCTGCACCCCTAGATGACTGTGAAAACACTCTGTCAACCTAAAGAGCTCTGACGGTCTTAAACACCACTTTTTCTAAAGTTCTGAATGTGCTTGTGTTGTTCACACCTTCTGGAAGATGCCACTGTGTTTGACTTTACATTTCAGCATCTGGACTGATGGACCAAGCCACGCACTGTGAATCCTCCTCAGGGAGCCAGGAAGGGAGGCCACTTCAGCTACAGACAAGCGAGCCAGTAATTTCTGAGGAAGACACCCAGGAACTGGGACAGGTAACATGCATTCATAGTGTTATATCCTCCCCTGCAGGCAACTTCTCTTTCTTGCCTAGAAACAACTTTCCACTGATTTATGCTTGCCTCTCACCTACACAGAAATATGGGATATCCACCTGATTTGCTCAGCTCCCTGTGGCTCGAAAAAGGAGAATAAAGGCATTGCCCATTCTGATTCCTTTCATTTTGTGGCGTGCAGATACACATAGCATTCCTGTGCACACACGGTAGTCTTGCCTCTTGTATGTGTGTGTGAGCACATGTATGCTCTGTACATGTATATGTATGCATGTGTGGTGTGTGCACACATATGCAACACCTGTGTGTGTGCCATCTGTGTGTGTACTACCAGGGCATGTATAGTTGAGGGCACTTGCCCTCAAGTGTTGAGCACTGGTTCTTGAGAAGGCTTGCCACTGTTTGTCCAGGAAATTGAAATTTAAACAATATTTGATAGAAATACTTTCAATTTACCTTCCTGTGTTAATGCTGGACAACACAGGGGCCTTTTCTTTCTCCTTTTTTAATAATTATGTAGCAAATACCTAGACATTGTGTCATTTCATTCATAAATATTTCAGTAGCTTTAAAAGAAAGAACTGTTTTAAAAAATCAGCACAGTACCATACTCACCTTAAAAAAGTAAAAGGTAGATTCCTTGGTGTCATCAGGCATCAAGCCAGTGCTCAGGTTTCCCTTAGTTCCCTCATTTAGAAAAATGGGTCACATGTTTGTTCCAATTGGAATCCTCATAAGGCCCCTGTGTTGCATTTAGTGAAGTGCCTTTAATTCACAACTTTCCTCTGTCATCTCTTCTTCTTTTGCACTTTATTTGATGAAAAAAGCTGAATTGTTTCTCTGTCAAAATTTTGCAACTTGCAAGATATTACTTCCTTGGTTTCCCCGCCTCCCAGCATGTGGTGAGCTGTCTACTCTCTGCCTTGGCGCTCCTGTAGGTCAGTTTGTAGCTCTAGAGGCTCCATCAGATTCAGGCTCCGTTTTGGAGAGACTATTTTGTTGGTGCACTTTGGCCATCTCATGCGAAGAGTTGACTCATTGGAAAAGGCTCTGATGCTGGGAGTGATTGGGGGCAGGAGGAGAAGGGGACGACCGAGGATGAGATGGCTGGATGGCATCACTGACTCGATGGACGTGAGTCTGAGTGATCTCCGAGAGATGGTGATGAACAGGGAGGCCTGGCGTGCTGCGATTCATGGGGTCGCAAAGAGTCGGACACGACTGAGCGACTGAACTGAACTGAACTGAACTGAACCCCACAAATGTCATCAAAGCCTTGTATGCCTTTTAAACCTGTTTTTAGATAATTTTATTCTATGTGTCTACATAGGCATAGACTCCTTTAAGCTCAGCTTTTTCCTTTTGGGGGAAAAAAAGTTCATCTTTTACTATGGGGTATTTTAAACATACATCATTTGTCACTTAGTCCTTCTGATCTAACCGAATCGCTTTTAGTAATGACATGTAGACATGCTGCTTTCTAGCTGCAACTAGCAAATTTTGCAGCTTATTAATCCCTTCTTTGGATAGGCTTATTGACTCCAGAACACTGCAGATCTTGTCTGTCTTGGGACTTGAGAAAACTTTGTACTATGAAGGCAAACTTAACCTGTTCTTGTGAAAGTGAATGAGAGTACATATAGGCCTCAGACCGGTAGGATCTGGGTCCCTTCTCTCACCCTCCAACGAAGATGTCTGTGGCTGAGATGAGCTCTTCTGTGTCCCACCGTTGTGCTGAGACTGGAGCAAGAACATGGCTTTTTCATGGGAAATGTAACAATCTTATCTGTTAATTCTACTGGTGGCCATGTAGTTTGAGAGGGCCCTTCCAATTTCAAATAAACAATCTCTGCTATCATGTCCAGTGTGCCCTTCCCCTAAAAGCTAGATGGATAGAATGGGAGAGATCGAGATGGATGCACCAGCAGCTGAGAGTAGAAGAAGATCCCTCAGTAACCACTGAGGTCGCCATTCTTCCCCACGAACGCTGCTGTCTATGTGGTTGGTCCTGACTGTCATCAGCATGTCTCCGTGAGCCCTGTGGCGTCTGTGCTGGGAACAGCAGATGCCGTGGTCATGAATCAGGATGCTGGCTTTGGGGCAAAGGACGTGGTGATCCCTGAGCGGTTGGGCTGGCAGGACCTACCCACAGGAGGGGCGGGACTTTGTGCCAGTTAGCGGTCTCATTCTCCTTCCCTGCAGGGAGAACGTAGTTTCATACGAGGTTGTCTTTTTGAGGTAAAACACATGTTTCATATTTAGAGAAGAATTTTCAGCTGTGGAGCTGAAGCTCAGGCGTAGGTAGGAATGAGTTAAATTTCTAGGGAAAATGAAAATGCAAGAAAATCTCCCTCCATTCATCTGTGGTTTCTGCTGCAGATGCTATTAAAGTCATTACGTGAAAATGGATTTTGGTGACTTAAAGTGCAGTTGGGGTGCAAGAGAGAAGACGCGCCGTGATTTCCTCAGGGAGCAGCGTGCTCAGCGCAGTGTGCCAGCTCCCTCTGTGCTGGGCCTCTGCAGCAGGCATGTGGGCTACAATTGGGCCCCATCTGCTGCGTAGCTGTGGCTGTCCACCATCCGCTGTGGGAGGGCACGTGGTGGAGGAGGCCGGGAGAGGAATCAGAGTCCCTCAGAGGGGTTTGGCAGAATCCCGTGAATCATTTCCAATGTCTGATGTGCTAGCCTTTCCTGCCTCAGAACTGCTCTTTCGTTACTAACTCTGTGGCTCCCGTGTATTTGATACAGCATTTGGAAGTGATAAGACAAAAACGGCACGGTTCTCTCCTCAGGACATTGCAGCGTTATATAAAGTTTCTTCATAACTTCTTGATCTCCACTTCCGTGTCTTGTGCTTGCTGCTTTTTCACCCTTCCTCCGTCTCTCACCAGAGAAGGGATCAGGGTGGAAAGCTGGCCCGGCTCTGGCCTTCCGGTTCATCGGGCTCTTCAGCGTCCCCGGCCGCAGGGCAGCAGTGAAGGAAGACTCGCCCTGGGCGCGTCATCGTTTCCAGGAAAAAGGGCTGCACACAGTGTGGGCTCATGGCAAGAATTTAGGGCATAGTTTTGAACTTTCTGTTTGACTACATTTGGGCACTTAGCTTGCCTACTGTATGTGGTATCTTTATAAACAATAAGTGCAAAACACAGAAATTAAAAATGGAGGTGATTCATTCAGTTCAGGCAGAAAGTTGGTTTACTGGAAAACTTAGCTCGTCAGCTGGCATGAGGAGAAGAGTTTATTGAGAAGGCAGTCCTGCGGATGCCTGTGCTGGGGAGATGACTGAGGGCCAGGCCTTTTGTCTCTGCGCTGATTAGCCGAGCCAAGTTCCACATGTATCTGCACTGGTAATTCACTGGATCGTTCCTGAAATAATTCAAGGGCAGAAAGGATGCTGTGGCTCTCTCCTTGCTAACTATCTTAAGAAACTAATGTCCTTTTCTCTCTCTCTTTCTATATGTTGTGTGTGTGTCTATTTATATTCTTTTTCACATTGTTTTCCATTATGGTTTATTACAAGATAATCTTATTTTCTTTTTCTTTTTTCTTTTTTTTTTGTAGAAATTATAAAATACATTTCGTCTTCAGTAACTCCACCATTCTGGTCTTTTTCCTTGTACTTTTTTCCCAGTTATTTAAATTTGTCCCAATTCATGTCTCCTTTCCAAGTTAGGAAAAAAAAGAATCTTTCATTTCTTGCATAACTGATCTTTAGCCTAAAATAAATGTCTGAATTAGTGGGATTATATAGCCCTGGCTTCAGTGTATTACTTGTTTATTTGGAGAAGACAACACATCTGGGTTTCCTTGAATAATTGTCAGGACAAAGTCATGAGATAATGAGTGAGAGGTGGTAATCCATGATGCTTCTCATCAGCTGTGGCAGTAGGCTAAACCACACCTCAGAAATGCACATTCTGGAACTGATACTTCTTAGGATGAAGGTGGGAATGGCTAAACTGGTAGGCCTTCAAAAGTAGAAAGGCAGTGGTAATACATTCCACCAGCTATGGGACCACTGACCAGTGCTGGGAGGGCGTGTCAACACCTTTGTTGGAGTGGACTCTGTGGAGGGGTCTGGGGACAGGGAGCTGGACCTGTCCACTCAAAGGAGTCTGGATTTTGTCCTATAAGTAGCTTGGAATCATTGAAGATTTTTAAATAAGGAGAGATGAGATGATTTCAGGTTTTTATTCATTCTCCTCAGGTTCTCTTGTTATTGTACTCTGCTTTCTTCTGAATCTTTTTCAGACACTTCATTTCATTGTTAATTTCGAGGCACAGTTAGAAGGTTAGTATTTTTATTTATGGCTTTGATGCCAATCTGAATATTAGAAACGAAGTAGGCCATTAATTTAAATATATGTTACTCTGATTGTGAATTACTAATAAATGTTTCTGACATCATATCCCATGTCATTTCTAAATGTTAAACCATTAGAAGAGGAAGGGGTACCTAGCAGCTCTTGTTGTCCACATACAGGGGACATTTCAGTGGAAGGTCTTGTGGCCTAGGATGAGCCCTGGCATAGGAACCTGGCATCCTGGCGCTGGCCCCAGCCCTGCCTGTTGTCTCTAGTCCTGGGAAGGCTGCTTCGCTCCCCTGGCCCCAGTCTCCACTTCTGAAAAGCAAAGGCACTGACTTGCAGTGTGTTCCAGTACCTACCATCTAATGCAGAATCTGCCGCAGTGAAAGGAAAGCTGAGTTACAGGAAAAGGCCATGCCTGCCTTACTCATTTCTGGTTTTCCTGTCTGCTCTGTTGGTTAGCTGGGTCACTGGTAACCATGAGCACTGCTTTGACAGACAGACACGTGGTGCCCCCACTGCCTAGCCCAGCCCTGCTTGCTGTGGTTTCATGTGCCTCCCACTGGTGGCCTCTGTAATTGCCTGGGACAACCAGCTCTTCTCCGTAGCAGCCTTCGGAATTCCCATCATGTTGGGTATGGCCACCATTCTAGCAGAGGCCCTTGTTGTTGTCTGTGACAGTGACTGTTCATAATGAGAGGGCCAGTCCAAGTGCGTGGCTGTGTGTCCTCTGCAGTTGACAGAGAAAGCTATATGGGCCCACTGGACCTCCTCCACATAGAGGCTGTGGTGTGAACCTGAGCTGCATGGGGGAGGCACCTGTCCTTCGGGTCCAGATACCCACGCAGATGAGTCTTGGGGGTGTATTCTGTACTTTGTATTACCCCTGGGAACTGTGGATAGGGAAGAAGCTGCAAATAAGGAATCCTAAGATTTTGTGATTCCAGAATGTACCAGCATCTCAGGGAACAAATTCTAGAGCAGCTGCTTGGTGGTGCAGAAAATAGAATGCCAAGGGGCACAAAACAGATGGTCAGGCATTTCGTTTTGGAGAATGACTTGTTCACCTTCAGAACATTTTCCTGTGTTCTTGGTCAGCTTTTGAATGAAACTCAAGTCTTAAAATCAAGTGTTTGATTATACTGTTATTGAGTACCTGCCTATGGAAGGTTATGTGTATTATAACCATGTTTTTTATTGTGGTAGACTATGTAGAATAAAATCTTGTCATTTTAACTATTAAAAAATTTTTTTTTCTCTATTCTAACTATGTAAATAGTATTAATTACATTCAAAAATGCTTCACAACCATCACCACTGATGGTTTTATTTCCAGAGCTCTCTCTCTTATCACCCCCAACAGAATCTGTTGTAGTGAAACAGTAACTCCACATTTCACCTTTCTCCAGTTCCTGGTAATGTCTAATCTTCTCTCTGTCTCTATGAATTTGCATATTCTAGGACCCTCCAGTGGGCTTTCCAAGGGGTGCAGTGGTAAAGAATCCACTTGCCAATGCAGGAGATGCGGGTTCAGTCCCTGGGTTGGGATGATCCCCTGGAGTAGGAAATGGCAACCCACTCCATATTCTTGCCTGGGAAGTCCCGTGACAGAGAAGCCTGACAGGCTACAGTCCATGGGGTCGCAGAGTCAGATGTGACTGAGCCACTGAGCGCAAGCACAGGAGCCTCCTGTAAGTATTATAATCTTTTAGTTTCGGGCTTTTTTCACTTAGCTTAATGTTTTCAAGGCTGATCCATCTTGTAGCATGAATCAGTACTTCTTTCCTTTTTATAGGTGATTAATCTTCTCTTGTATGGATAAAACATGCTTTGTGTTATCTATTCATCCCTGATGGACACTTAGATTATTTCCAGCCTTTGACCACTGCTGCCATGCACCTTCACGCACAAGTATCTGAGTCTCTGCTTTCGTTCTTTTGTACATATACTTTAGAATTGCTTGGTTGTAGGATAATTTTATGTTTAGCTTTTTAATTAGCTGCCATATTATTTCCTTGTTGGGGTTATTTTCTTAATTTCTTTTTCAGATTCTTCATTGCTGCTGTATAGAAACACAACGGATTTTTGTGTGTTGACCCTGTAATTTGCTAAACTTTTTAATTAGCTCTAGCTTTCTTGTGCATTCTTTGAGATAGTCTATGTACAGGATCATGTCATGAAAATGGGAATTCACAGTGGTAAAGAATCTGCCTGTCAAGGCAAGACATGCAAGAAATGTGGGTTGGAAATATCCCCTGGAGTAGAAAATGGCAACCCACTCCAGTATTCTTGCCTTTAAAGTTCCAGGAACAGAGGATACTAGCGGTCTACAGTCCATGGGCTCACAAAGAGTTGGACACAAACAAGCGTTGGCACAGGTTGCTAGATACATGTAAAAATAGAGATGGTTTTACTTCTTCCTTTTCAGTTTGGATGCCTTCTATTTCTTTTTCTTGCCCACTTGCTCTGGCTAGGACTTCCAGTGCGGAGCAGTACTGTGTAGCAGAGGTGAAAGTAGGCATTCTTGTCTCCTAATCTGCAGAAGCTTTCAGTCCTTCCCTACTGAGTTTCCTATTAGATGAATTTTTCATAAGCGCCTTTTTAAACAATGTTCCTGAGTTTTTACTTTCTTAACACGCGCTTCTGTTTCTGATCATTACATATGATCTCAATGATTCATTTCTCTCCTGTCTTGCGCTCCATTTGTATTTCATTATGATTTCCATCTGTCATGCCTTCATGTCATATCTACTGTTTTTAAACATTTTTGTTTCATGTTGAAGCATAGTTAACAGTGTTGTTTGTCTTAAGTGTATGGCAAAGTGATTGTTATACGTGTGTCTATTCTTTTTCAAATTCACTACCTATTCACATTGTTACAGAATACTGAGCAGAGTTCCCTGTGCTATATAGTAGGTCCTTGCTGATTATCTGTTTTTAAATATAGTAGTGTGTACATGTCAGTCCCAAACTTCCAGTGTATCTCTCCCCCCACGCCCCGCCCCGCCTTCTCCCCTGGTAACCACAAGTTCATTGTCTAAGTCTGTGTACTTATTTCTATTTTGTTTATAAGTTCATTTGTATCATTTTTTGAGGGGGGTTCTACATATAATTTTCCACATGGAAAATTTCTTAAAGAGATGGGAATACCAGACCACCTTTCCTGCAAAACCTGTATGCAGTTCAAGAAGCAGCAGTTGGAACTGGAAATGGAACAACAGACTGGTTCAAAACAGGGAAATGAATACGTCAAGGCTGTATATTGTCACCCTGCTTATTTAACGTCTATGCAGAGTGCGTCATGAGAAATGCCGGGCTGGATAAAGCACAATCTGGAATCAAGATTGCCGAGAGAAATATCAATAACCTCAGATATGCAGATGACACCACCCTTATGGCAGAAAGCGAAGAAGAACTAAAGAACCTCTTGATGAAGGTGAAAGAAGGGAGTGAAAAGGCTGGCCTAAAATTCAGCATTCAGAAAACGAAGATCATGGCATCTGGTCCCGTCACATCATGGCAAACAGTGGAAATAGTGACAGACTTTATTTTCTTGGGCTTCAAAATCACTGCAGATGCTGACTGCAGCCATGAAATTAAAAGACACTTGCTCCTTGGAAGAAAAGCTATGACAAACCTAGACAGCATATTAAAAAGCAGAGGCATTATTTTGCCAACAAAGGTCCATATAGTCAAAGCTGTGGGTTTTCCAGTAATGTATGAATATGAGAGTTGGACCATAAAGAAGGCTAAGTGCTGAAGAATTGATGCTTTTAAACTGTGGTGTTGGGTAAGACTCTTGAGAGTCCCTTGGACTGCAAGGAGATCAAGCTAGTCAATCGTAAAGGAAATCAATCCTGAATATTCATTAGAAGGACTGATGCTGAAGCTGAAACTCCAATACTTTGGCCACCTGATGCAAAAAGCTGACTCATTAGAGAAACCCTGATGCTGGGAAAGATTGAGGGCAGGAAGAGAAGGGGATGACAGGATGAGATGGTTGGATGGCGTCACTGACTCGATGGACATGAGTTTGAGCAAACTTAAGGCAATGGTGACTGCAGCCATGAAATTAGAAGACGCTTACTCCTTGGAAAAAAAGTTATGTCCAACCTAGATAGCATTTTCAAAAGCAGAGACATTACTTTGCTGACTAAGGTCCGTCTAGTCAAGGCTATGGTTTTTAGGTGATGGACAGGGAGGCCTGGCGTGCTGCGATTCATGGGGTCGCAAAGAGTCGGACACGACTGAGCGACTGAACTGAATCAGTGAATTTGGTAAAATCACAAGATATAAAACTAACACATAGAAATGCCTCGTCTTCCTGTATACTAACAGTGAAAAATCAGAACGAGAAATTGAACAACCCTGCGACACTGCTGCAACAAAAAGAGTAAAATACCTAGCGACAGACCTGCCTAAGGAGACAGGCCTGTATGCAGACAAGGAATCAAAGCCACACAAACAGATGGAGAGAGAGTGTCATGTTCTTGGGTTAGCACGGCCAATGTCGTCAAGATGACTGGGCTTTCCAAAGCAGCCTGCAGGTTCAGTGCCTCCTCGTCAGATCACCAGTGGCATTTTTCACAGAGCTGGAGCTACCAATTTTAGAATGGTATCTTAGAACTTTGATTCTTCTCCAGGCATGTGCTCAGGAGTACGATTCCCAGATCATATAGTATCTCTGTTTTTACTTTTTTAAGGAACCTCCAAACTGTTCTCCATAATGGCGCTACCAGTTCACATCCCCACCAACAGTTGGTGGTGGGGCCGGGGGCTTCCTCAGTGGCTCAGTGGTAAAGAATCCACCTGCCTCATAGAATTAGTTTGGAAGCATTTCCTTCTTTTTTTTTTTTTCCTTTTTGAAGTGTTTCTTCCTCTGCAGTTTTTTGGAATAGTTTCAGAAGGATAGGTTGGGTTTCTTTTATCATAGAAGGAAGTGCTCTTTTAGTCCTGCTTTTCTTTCTTTTTTTTTTTTTTTTAGAGTTTTAAGGTTATTTTTATTTATTTTTAAAAAATTTATTATTTTTTTTTACTTTACAATATTGTATTGGTTTTGCCACACATCAACATGAATCTGCCATGTGTGTACACGTGTTTCCAATCCCAAACCCCCCTCCCACCTCCCTCCCCATACCATCCCTCCGGGTCATCCCAGTGCACCAGCCCCAAGCATCCTGCACCCTGCATCGAACCTAGACTGGTAATTCGTTCCTTATATGATATTATACATGCTGTCTCTTATACACATCTAGATGTGTATAAGAGACAGCCCCTGGCCCCAGTCTCCACCTGGCCATCCCTCCAGGCTCAGCAGGACCTAACAAACACTCACGTTTCTTCTCTCTCTGTCTTTCACAGGTACCAATTACTTTAGGAACTAAGAAAAGATATTGTCAGTTTGAGAAACCACACTATAAAATTACCTTTTCCATTTGATGAAAACAAAATCTACAACAGCAACTCAATTTAAACCTCAGCACCACTGGAGGGATCCTTTCCTGAGAATGAACATCCCAACCAACAACCACTCTCCACACCCCAAGGCACAGAATTGATGGGAGTCATCCCAGTCATCAGCCTCCGAATGTAATCCTCAGTAAGGTGATCAATGCTTTGATGGACACACAGTTTGGAAAGAACTTAACTCTTGCTCCTCTAAATATCCATCCCCCACAAACCAGCATGGGAACCATTGGAAGAAGACAACATATCAACCTGGTCATTCTTTGCCACCAGATGGACTGTGCTCAAAGCAGACAGCAGTTACTATGCATTGTCCTTGCTGAAAGTGTTTATCCTGCATTTAATATTGAGGTAGATATCAGATAACTGCAGAATTTAGACCTTTGAACCAGACATCTGGCCTGTCTTTCTTCAAACAGTCAATGTTTGCACCAAAAAGACAACAAAAAGGAGAAGAGATGTTTTAGGTTCCAAAGGACTAAAAAGATTGTGACAGTGTAAGAGGGTTCCCTTTTCTCCACACCCTCTCCAGCATTTATTGCTTGTAGACTTTTGGATCACAGCCATTCTGACTGGTGTGAAATGGTACCTCATTGTGGTTTTGATTTGCATTTCTCTTTTGATAATGAGTGATGTTGAGCATCTTTTCATGTGTTTGTCTTCTTTGGAGAAGTGTCTGTTTAGTTCTTTGACCCATTTTTTGACTGGGTTGTTTATTTTTCTGGAATTGAGCTGCAGGAATAGCTTGTATATTTTTGAGATTAGTTGTTTGTCAGTTGCTTCATTTGCTGTTGTTTTCTCCCATTCCGAAGGCTGTCTTTTCACTTTGCTTATAGTTTCCTTTGTTGTGCAGAAGCTTTTAATTTTAATTAGATCCCATTTGTTTATTTTTGCTTTTATTTCGAGTATTCTGGGAGGTGGATCATAGAGGATCCTGCTGTGATTTATGTCGATTTCTCCCATTCCGAAGGCTGTCTTTTCACTTTGCTTATAGTTTCCTTTGTTGTGCAGAAGCTTTTAATTTTAATTAGGTCCCATTTGTTTATTTTGGCCTTTAATTCCAGTATTCTGGGAGGTGGGTCGTAGAGGATCCTGCTGTGCTTTATGTCGGAGTGTGTTTTGCCTATGTTTTCCTCTAGGAGTTTTATAGTTTCTGGTCTTACACCTGCTTTTCTAAGGTTTTTATCATGGAAAAGATGTTGGGTTTTGTCATTGCTGTTTCTGTATCAGTTGAGTTGAATATATATGTTTTTTCTGTTTGTTCTAGCAATATGGTATATTTCATGAATTGGTTTTCTTTTTTAAAAAATATATTTTTTTTATTTATTAATATAAATTTATTTATTTTAATTGGAGGTTAATTACTTTACAATATTGTATTCTAAGTCTGAACTACCCTTGCATTCTGAGATAAATTCTTCTTGGGTTCAGTTTGCTACTATTTTAGTATTTTGTGATTTTATTTTCATTTGTCTTAGAGAGTTTACTAATTTCCCTGTTTGACCCATTGGTTGTTAAAGAGTGTTGTATTTCTATATATTTGTGAGGTGTTTTTTTTTTTATTTTTCCAGATTTCTAGTTTCATTCCACTGTGAACGTACTTTCTATTACTTCAGTCTTAAGTTGAGGCTTATTTTGAGGCCTGCCATGTGGTCTGTCCTGGAGGATGTTCTGTGTGCCCTGGAGGAGACTGCGGGTTCCACTGATTCGAGTGGAGTATGCTTTGTACATCTGTTGGGTGCAGATGGTGTTCAAGTCTTCTGTTTCCTTATTGATTTTCTATCGGGATATCCATTGCCAGCATCTTTTTTAACTTTTAAAAAATGGTTAACTAGTACTAGGTGGCTTTTGGTTCAGGCTGGAAAGTTGGTCTTATGCAGTATTTAAATGTAAAATTGGATACTACATGGACACAGTATTGGGGAAGCTTCACGGGCTTGGGCAGCATGCTCTGGCCATCCCATCTGTAGCACAGGGCTGGAGACTAATTGTTGGAAACATAGCTTCTCATGGCCAGTAAGTGCCTTTGCCAAGTGAGCCGTGTGGCCTTCAGCAGGCTGCACATTTCCCAGAAAAAGTGCTACTATCACGGTTTACAAAACAGGGCCCTGCTTGAGGTTTGCTTTGAAGTGAAGGTGAGGCTGGTACTATATGGAACAGAATTCTGTTCTAAACAATTTAGCAGTGGGGCCCCAAATGTTTGTGACCCAATCAGCTCTGAAGAACTTCCAAATTAATGCATTTTCTCTTTATTTCATATCCTGAGAAGTCCCCACTGAGGCATTTCCTTCCTATGTAAGATGAACCTTCAGTTTATTGAGCATTTCACTTGGTAGGGATTCCAGTCCTCTCTTAAAAACATGGTTCTCATCATGGGAAGCTCTGTTTACAGTCTGATAGCAGCTTGGTTCCGAGGACTTCTCTATAGTCCTGGGAGGTGCTTTCCTTGCCCAGGCTGTGAGCTAAAGGGGTCATCTTTGCTGTGGGCCATTGCGGGTGTCTGTAACCGTGCTATTCAGCAGACTTCAAGTGAGGGCTAACATCCCTGAAGACTCAGCTCTCAAAGTCTTGTTGTACAGACACAGCCCTGGTGCGTAAGGCAGGTTTCTGCTCAACTCTGTGCTGCGAGGGGGTTGTGAAGAGGGGTGCTCCTTAAAAGAGAACCCTTTCCTGCCCCTGTGCATCACAGGTCACCCTCAGGACCTCAGGGAATGCAGAGAGGACAGGGTGGGGCACAGGGGTGGCCTGTGAGTGCTGAATGTGACAGATTGTAGCCTCGAATATTCTATACAGCCTCCAGAGCTTTGGTTGAGAGGGAGCCAATTTTTCCCTCTTTGCCTTCTCTACAGCATGTTAATAGTCCCAAATGGTAGAACTGTAGACAGCTTGATTTATCCCAGCTCTATTCTTAAATGGTTGCTAGTTTCTTACTGTAAGAAAATTCAGTCTTTCAGTGGGTCAGTTTAATAGCAAGATCAAGGCAGACAGTCTAGCTAATATTAAACTGACTTTGTTTTGTTGTTCAGTCGCTCAGCCATTTCCGACTTCTTTGTTGTGACATCCCCTCAGTCCCATGGACTGTAGGCCACCAGGCTCCTCTGTGTATGGGTTCTCAGGCAAGAATACTGGAGTGGGTTGCCATTTCCTTCTCCTACTCATTTTAGGTACTTAAATATACTAATAGTCTAAATCCTGGAGTTTTATTGTGAGGTAGAACAAAACACTCTCTTTTTTCAGACTATAAGTGAGGCCACAGCTAGCATATTACAGGCTTTGTAGAAACATTAAGGCCATGTCCTGACACAGTGAAAGCACAAGCCTACGTGTTCCAGGCCCTACTTACTGCAGAGCTTGGGGCCTCTGATTCCCAGGCCTTCACACCTTGATAGCTGGCGTGAGACATACATCTGTTTTGGTAAGGGAGCCTCCTCTACTGGGTGAGCCATTTTTCCATAATTTATTTTCTTTTTTTATAAACAAAGTGAAAATGGTTGGAAAGCTAAAGGATCTCTGTATCTGCTCTCCTGTCGACCCAGATGGTGTCTGTGCCGCTGTTCTGAGGTCTGTGACATTGCAGAGATGGAGGCCACTGTAGCATGTGGCCGAGCAGAAGGTCTTCCTCTTCCAGAGAAGACAGAAACTGCTGCTCTGTCCTGGGGACCATGTGGTGCCTCCCACTTCCTGCCTGAGTCATCCCGGCTCTCCCACTTCCTGGTTCCTGAGGCTCATGGGTGAGGCCAGCATCCTGCCTGTGGGCAACCAAGCCCCCTGCTCTGGCTTTGTTGAGCGCCTGTGACCCCTGAGCTGAAGAGCATTGAGCGTTTCTCTGGTGTTTTCTCAAGATGCTGCTCCCAGAGATACTGGCATACATGTTGTTTTGTCTTAACTTGTACTTATGTGCACTATATATTTCTTGGGAATTTATCAAAGTTTTTCCTAAAACTCAATGTATTATTAATCACATAATTTCTGTGTAGGTACAGATGTAGCTGGATGATATCTGGCTGCTGGGTTTATTTATTAGTGGAGCAGAGACTTGGGGAAGAGTCCATTTTGACCCTGGTCTTTGAGTCAGAGCCCAGTGAAGGTTCGTCTGAGAGCCCCGTTGATATTCCAGAGGCTGGCAACATCGTGCATTGATGACTAGACAGCTTGTCATCCTGGGCCACAGAAGTAACAACTGTTTTACGGTTTGGCCAGACTTCATATTCTCCATTCTTTCCATCCCATGTTATATGGAATGCACACGATGCCATTTAATTACTTCAATCCCTTTCTTAAAGGAAAAAGACACTGAACCAATATTCCAGAGGTACTAGTAGTTTGAAGGTTTACTCAGTAATTTTCTTTGCTGACTTAGTAGCTTTAAAGATCTCACTTGTATTTTTGCAGTATTAATTAATTTCAAGTGCAGTTTTGGCAGACCAAGCAAGGGTCTCAACAGGCTGCACAGAACGAGTGCTATTTTTAAGACCATCTCAGTGAAGCTTTTTCCAAATGAAACTCAACAGGAACCAGCCTTTATTTGGACTCATATACTCAGTTAAAACGCTCAACTTTTGTAGGCATGTCAGCTGTTCCTGTTCACAAAATAAGTTGTATGTGCCTTTTACTACTGTGTTTATTAAGCAGAGAATCAAGAATATAGGTGTTCTTGCTTTTGCACTGTTTCATTTTGGAAAAGAGGCAGTTGATTCATCCGCTAGAGGAAGCTGGCTGTGGAAGTGTAGGACACACAGCATCCGTCACACGAAGTGGTCCTTGGTGAGAGTGCTGTCGCCTGGCGACACGGGCCTGAGCCGCCTGCAGCAGCCGCTGGCCACGCGTGGGTCCTGAGCACTTACAAAGCAGCGGCCCACGTTCTTGCAAGTAGCTTGTGAGAACTTCATATAAAAGAAGAATGCATAGAAAACCTCTCATTAATGTTTACTCACTTCATGTTTCGATGGGGGGCTTCTCAGGTGGCGCTAGTGGTAAAGAATCCACCTGCCAGTTGCAGGAGACACCAAGGACACGGGTTCGATCTCTGGGTTGGGAAGATCCCCTGGAGAAGGAAATGGTAATCCACTCCAGTATTCTTGCCATGAAGATTCCATGGACAGTAAAGTCTGGTTGGCTACAGTTCTTGGGATTGCAGATTTGGACACAGCTGAGCACCCACTCACATGTTTAAATGATAATGTTTCCGGTTATTTGGTTTAAATAAAATATATTATTTAATTATACTGTTTACTTTTTATTAGAAACTTTGAAATTTCAAGTATGGCTCTCCCTAATTGGATATCTTTCCATAGTCGCTCAGAGCTCTCAGAGCTGGCACAGGTTTTAAGATATGTGAAATGCCCACCTATCCCTGGAGAGAGCCCTGTTGCCATTTTCTAAGGGTCTTATGCAGTTTCTTTCAGTATCTCAGTGATGCGATCTCTAAGTCATGGCTGTGACATCTCTTGTCCATGCAGCGGTTGTAAGGGCCACAGCACCCCACTCCAGCACTCTTGCCTGGCAAATCCCATGGACGGAGGAGCCTGGTGGTCTGCAGTCCACGGGGTCGCTAAGAGTCGGACACAATGAGTGACTTCACTTTCACTTTTCACTTTCATGCATTGGAGAAGGAAATGGCAACCCACTCCAGTGTTCTTGCCTGGAGAATCCCAGGGACGGGGGAGCCTGATGGGCTGCCATCTATGGGGTCGCACAGAGTTGGACACGACTGAAGTGACTTAGCAGTAGCAGTAGGAGCTAGACCCCTGGAACTCAAGCAAGTCACCCACCCTTCTCAGCTTCATCTGTGAAGCAGTTAGATTGAGGATTAACAGAGAATAGTTAGGGCACATTGCAGGGGTCCCCTAAATTCTATTCTTATTTCAGATAACTGGGGAATGAGAACACAGAAAACAAAACCATATATATATATATACACATACATACATATAGATCATATATCTATGTGGCTTCCCCAGTGGCTCAGCAGTAAAGAATCTGCCTGCAATGCTGGTTCAGTCTCTCAGTCAGGAAGACCCCCTGGAGGAGGAATGGCCGCCCACTCCAGTATTCTTGCCTGAAAAGTCCCATAGACAGAGGAGCCTGGCAGGCTACCGTCCAAAGGATTGCAAAGAGTCAGACCCAGCTGAGCTCACACGCATACACACACACACACACTCACACACACTCACACACACACACACTCACACACACACACACACTCTCTCTCTCTCTCTAATCCCCAGCTTTACTTTCCTCTGAGAGTGTTTGGATGTTGGGACGAGGAAGCAATATTATCAGCAGTGCTCGTCTAACAGGCACTAATTTGGATTTGGGTTTTGGAGGACTTTTATCGTCTCTTCTAAGTTCTGTTTCCTGGTTTTCTGTGTGCACTGTTAATATCAGAACAGAACAGAACGGTTGACTGTCTGCAGTAAGGGAACATGTGGCTCCCATGCTGAAAGCCCATCTGCAGTCAGTGGGTGTGCACACAGTGATTGTTTACAGTTTAGAACCTGGTAGTCCTGAAAACCAGTTCAGTTGAAAATAAACTTGACCACGTTTTGATGTGATTGACAAGGATGTAGAGGTTGCAAAGAGAGTCACAGGGTCTGTGTGGCCTAATCACTCAACGTAGGAGAGAGACCTCCTCAAAGGTGTCAAATAGGATGCAGGTGTCTAACAAAGGGGGCATTTTGTGCGAGTTTCTGGTAGAATGGCCTTTTTATCACACTAAAATGGAGGCAATAAGGGAGGAACAGCTGACCAGAGAGAACAGCATGGAAGGACCTGCCTGACACAGTGGTGAGTGGTGACTTTTTTATTATGCTGTCTGGGCCTCAGCCATATGAGATCATAGAAACGAGGGATGGAAAAGACCTCCTGTATGAGGTCATCCGGCCCGTCCCCTCCAGAGCTGACTGACCCCACAGTATACTTTCCAGAGCTCTGTCCAGGTTTTCAAGTGACTCAACGCGTGGAGTTTCCACCAGCTCCCAGAGGGCGCAAAAAGGCAGTGTCTGAGACTGCTAACTTGGATCAGGACTTATTCTTCTTTCTCATGACGAAGATCCCTGTGATGATGCTTTGTTTGAAGAGAGATGGGGTAAATCCTGCCTCTGTCACTGACTTGCGTATAACTGCGGATGACCTCAGCGGGCCTCATCTCCACATCGCCCTCCAAAAAGCGGGGGTGTGTTGCTGGGTTCCTTCAGTCTGAGCGTTGGAAGACTTGGCGGCGGCACCTTGCATAGCACTTTATAGTTTTCACAGCTTGTTCACATTTGTGATCTCATTTGAGCCCCACCGTTCTTAGGGGAGGAGTTGATCTTATTCTCCTCCTGACCATCTCCCTGCCGCTTCTGTTTCTGGTTAATCAGACGGAGGAGCTCTCCTGGGCAGTGGGTGGTGGGCCAGGTGCTCCGGCATTCCTTTTTGATTGGTTTGACCTCACAGGTACTACTATGCCTTCTGAGACACCACGTGGGTGCGCTTTACTCTCCTTGAGGTGTGGCCTCCTTTCCCAGGCAGTAGCACTGCTCAGGATTATCCCAGGCCGCCTATGGAACTTCCCTGCGTGGGACCTGCGGGGGGAGTGGCTCTCAGTCTGGAGTGCGATGTGTCATCAGCAGGACTGCATTCGGGGTCCTCCTCTGGTGCTCACCCGAGCTGCTCATCGTCAGACCCACCCTCCTGTGATAAAGGACTTTGCATGGATCCATAGGCAGGCTGTCCATTGGGAGTTAGTAAACCGGGCACCAAGGGCTCGTCTTAATTCAGATTGTGCAGTTCCTTCCTTTCCTGAACCTTTCTCTAAAAGAGGAACAGTATTGATATTTATTACAAGTAGTTGATCATTAAGATTTCTCTCAAAATCATTTCTTTTTGTTGTCAAAGACATTAAATTTTTAAACCCCGGTTCAGTAGGTATATAATTAAAGGACATTTCACAGTGCAACTAGTCTCAGATAGAGTTGTAATACAGTGTTGCTCTCAACTAGTTTATAAAACTATATGAAGTATGACATGAGTCCCGGAAATGGGGCGAGGAGCTGCCGCCCAGCCTGGTCACCTCCCTTGGTCTGGGACACCATCCTTCCCTGTGGCATCACTGCGCGCTCACGGCGTCTGTGTGTGTCATCCTCTGTGTGTCTGCGCTCACTGCTGCTGCTTTGCCTCCCTGGAGGACCCCAGGGCTGGCACTTACAGGGCTGTCTCCCAGCATTTCTAAGGAGGTCCATGGGGCTATGTTGTGTACCTGCTTCATCACTTCTGGTTATTTCTCCTGTTTTGTTCTGCCTTTTGTATTTGTGTGTGAAATATATCAAACATACAGACAAAAAAGGGGGTTGCCTTTCTTTTTAAACTTTGGTTTTCCAGCTTCAGTCTGCAGTTAGGCACTTGGATGCAGAAAGGTAAATGAATCAGTGATTAGGTGAGAGCTGGAACTCAGATCTGAGTTGTAGCCTCCAGATTCCTGGTTCTGCCCCGTGCCACTACTGTTTGCAGGAATTCCATGTGGATGTGGTAACATTCTCAGCAAGGCGGTCAGCGTCAAAATCATGGGTTAGAAACAGCAGTGCCTCAGGGATGTATCTCCTGGGGCTGTGTGGTCAGTCTCCTTGTTTATGGCCTGGAGCAGGGCCAGACAGCAGATGCATCATCTCCCAACAGCCCTACCTCGCTGAAGGTCAGTGCCAGAAAACGGCAGCGCTGAGACCCAAAGCCGGGTCAGAGCTGGAGGCTCTGTGCTCAGTGTTGGTTATCCCCATCAACTTACACATTTTCTGAAGTATTGTGAAAATAATGGAAAGATACGTTATCTATTTTTGAGAGCATGAGAAAAGGCAGCCCCTCCTATCATTTGTGCTTCTCTTGCAGATCCTGAGGAAGCTCAAAGGTCTTGCGTTAGACACCGAGACAGAGCTGGAGAGACAGGAAGAGGCCTTGGATGGCATCACTGCAGCTGTGGACCGGACAACCTTAACCATCGACAAGCATAACCGACGAATGAAAAAACTGACTTAGAAGAACAGGAAAGCATAGGGATGACTGCTTCTGATGAGAATCACTTCTGAGTGTGTTGATCTCAGATCCTGCATGCTTCCTTTGAGATGAAGACCCTGGGAAGTCTTTCCAAGTGCCTGTCCCGGGAGGTGCTCAGCTGCCTCAGGATGCAGGGCTGCCGAGAAAGCGGCTTGGGGTGATCGTAGCTGCCACCAAGGGATTCCCTTGTAGGGAGCTGAAAGTGCACGGGAGGAGCTCTGCCTACAAATGCAGTGGCCTGCCTACCCGCACGGCCCTCCCCGGCTGCCTGGGGAGTCAGGAGCACACACACATTCACACAGGCTGAGCCCTGTGAGGCGGCCACGGCAGCACGGCGTCTTCATTCTGAGGGTGAGCTGGACCCAGGCCTCGGGGACCACTTTGCCTGGCCACAGTCCCGGGTCTCCAGTGCACCACTAGCTGTGTTTTCATCCTGTCTCCATTCTTGATAACCATAAAAAGGATGATTTATGTCTCTCTGAAAGAAGCTGCTTATTTCTAACCCTCTGCCTGTGTGAACACTGTAGGCATATCCTTTGTCAGGAAAATCTCTTCTCCAGAATCACATTCTGTCCTGAGCCTGCCTCTCCCACATGGCCTGCTCAGCACAGACCCCATTGCCTTCACATTGTTCCATTTTTCTCTGCTGGACAGGTCAGTTTATTTTTGGTTATACTGTGAGTTCTTACAAAAGCTAAGAGTATACCTGGTACACCTTGAGATCATCCTGTAAACACCGGAAATATTCTTTTACTGCTCAGCTTTTAGTCAAACATGAAAACAGTACAAATTGCACCTATTTTATTTTTTTTAATTTATTATTTTTTAATATATATTTATTTCAGTTGGAGGCTAATTACTTTACAATATTGTATTAGTTTTGCCATACATCAACATGAATCCGCCACGGGTGTACACGTGTTCCCAATCCTGAACTCCCCTCCCACATCCCTCCCCATCCCATCCGTCTGGGTCATCCCAGTGCACCAGCTCCAAGCACCCTGTCTCATGCATCGAACCTGGACTGGCGATTCGTTTCACATGTGATAATACACATGTTTCAGTGCCATTCTCCCAAACCATCCCACCCTCGCCCTCTCCCACAGAGTCCCAAAGGCTGTTCTATACATCTGTGTCTCTTTTGCTGTCTCGCATACAGGGTTATCATTACATCTTTCTAAATTCCATATATATGCATTAGTATACTGTATTGGTGTTTTTCTTTCTGGCTTACTTCACTCTGTATAATTGGCTCCAGTTTCATCCACCTCATTAGAACTGATTCAAATGTATTCTTTTTAATGGCTGAGTAATACTCCATTGTGTATATGTACCACAGCTTTCTTATCCATTCGTCTGCCGATGGACATCTAGGTTGTTTCCATGCCTTGGATATTATAAACAGTGCTGTGATGAACATTGGGGTATACGTGTCTCTTTCAATTCTGGTTTCCTCAGTGTGTATGCCTAGCAGTGGGATTGCTGGGTCATAAGGCAGTTCTATTTCCAGTTTTTTAAGGAATCTCCACACTCTTCTCCATAGTGGCTGTACTAGTTTGCATTCCCACCAACAGTGTAAGAGGGTTCCCTTTTCTCCACACCCTCTCCAGCATTTATTGCTTGTAGACTTTTGGATCGCAGCCATTCTGGCTGGTGGAATTGCACCTATTTTAAATAGTGTTGGTTTTTGCTTTTCTGCCCCATTTCTATCCAGAGACAGAAATGCTAGTTTTAGATTGTTGTTTGAAGCTACACATTGATGCCTTTTCGCTTAGTTTGGGGTGTCTTAGTGTGTTCCCTGGTGGATCAGACAGTAAAGAATCCACCTGCAATGTGGGAGACCTGGATTCAATCCCTGGATTGAGAAGATCCCCTGGAGGAGGGCATGGCAACCCACCCCAGTGTTCTTGCCTGGAGAATCCCCATGGACAGAGGAGCCTGGCGGACTACAGTCCATGAGATGTGTATAAGAGACAGCTTCCTGGTTCCTGAGGCTCATGGGTGAGGCCAGCATCCTGCCTGTGGGCAACCAAGCCCCCTGCTCTGGCTTTGTTGAGCGCCTGTGACCCCTGAGCTGAAGAGCATTGAGCGTTTCTCTGGTGTTTTCTCAAGATGCTGCTCCCAGAGATACTGGCATACATGTTGTTTTGTCTTAACTTGTACTTATGTGCACTATATATTTCTTGGGAATTTATCAAAGTTTTTCCTAAAACTCAATGTATTATTAATCACATAATTTCTGTGTAGGTACAGATGTAGCTGGATGATATCTGGCTGCTGGGTTTATTTATTAGTGGAGCAGAGACTTGGGGAAGAGTCCATTTTGACCCTGGTCTTTGAGTCAGAGCCCAGTGAAGGTTCGTCTGAGAGCCCCGTTGATATTCCAGAGGCTGGCAACATCGTGCATTGATGACTAGACAGCTTGTCATCCTGGGCCACAGAAGTAACAACTGTTTTACGGTTTGGCCAGACTTCATATTCTCCATTCTTTCCATCCCATGTTATATGGAATGCACACGATGCCATTTAATTACTTCAATCCCTTTCTTAAAGGAAAAAGACACTGAACCAATATTCCAGAGGTACTAGTAGTTTGAAGGTTTACTCAGTAATTTTCTTTGCTGACTTAGTAGCTTTAAAGATCTCACTTGTATTTTTGCAGTATTAATTAATTTCAAGTGCAGTTTTGGCAGACCAAGCAAGGGTCTCAACAGGCTGCACAGAACGAGTGCTATTTTTAAGACCATCTCAGTGAAGCTTTTTCCAAATGAAACTCAACAGGAACCAGCCTTTATTTGGACTCATATACTCAGTTAAAACGCTCAACTTTTGTAGGCATGTCAGCTGTTCCTGTTCACAAAATAAGTTGTATGTGCCTTTTACTACTGTGTTTATTAAGCAGAGAATCAAGAATATAGGTGTTCTTGCTTTTGCACTGTTTCATTTTGGAAAAGAGGCAGTTGATTCATCCGCTAGAGGAAGCTGGCTGTGGAAGTGTAGGACACACAGCATCCGTCACACGAAGTGGTCCTTGGTGAGAGTGCTGTCGCCTGGCGACACGGGCCTGAGCCGCCTGCAGCAGCCGCTGGCCACGCGTGGGTCCTGAGCACTTACAAAGCAGCGGCCCACGTTCTTGCAAGTAGCTTGTGAGAACTTCATATAAAAGAAGAATGCATAGAAAACCTCTCATTAATGTTTACTCACTTCATGTTTCGATGGGGGGCTTCTCAGGTGGCGCTAGTGGTAAAGAATCCACCTGCCAGTTGCAGGAGACACCAAGGACACGGGTTCGATCTCTGGGTTGGGAAGATCCCCTGGAGAAGGAAATGGTAATCCACTCCAGTATTCTTGCCATGAAGATTCCATGGACAGTAAAGTCTGGTTGGCTACAGTTCTTGGGATTGCAGATTTGGACACAGCTGAGCACCCACTCACATGTTTAAATGATAATGTTTCCGGTTATTTGGTTTAAATAAAATATATTATTTAATTATACTGTTTACTTTTTATTAGAAACTTTGAAATTTCAAGTATGGCTCTCCCTAATTGGATATCTTTCCATAGTCGCTCAGAGCTCTCAGAGCTGGCACAGGTTTTAAGATATGTGAAATGCCCACCTATCCCTGGAGAGAGCCCTGTTGCCATTTTCTAAGGGTCTTATGCAGTTTCTTTCAGTATCTCAGTGATGCGATCTCTAAGTCATGGCTGTGACATCTCTTGTCCATGCAGCGGTTGTAAGGGCCACAGCACCCCACTCCAGCACTCTTGCCTGGCAAATCCCATGGACGGAGGAGCCTGGTGGTCTGCAGTCCACGGGGTCGCTAAGAGTCGGACACAATGAGTGACTTCACTTTCACTTTTCACTTTCATGCATTGGAGAAGGAAATGGCAACCCACTCCAGTGTTCTTGCCTGGAGAATCCCAGGGACGGGGGAGCCTGATGGGCTGCCATCTATGGGGTCGCACAGAGTTGGACACGACTGAAGTGACTTAGCAGTAGCAGTAGGAGCTAGACCCCTGGAACTCAAGCAAGTCACCCACCCTTCTCAGCTTCATCTGTGAAGCAGTTAGATTGAGGATTAACAGAGAATAGTTAGGGCACATTGCAGGGGTCCCCTAAATTCTATTCTTATTTCAGATAACTGGGGAATGAGAACACAGAAAACAAAACCATATATATATATATACACATACATACATATAGATCATATATCTATGTGGCTTCCCCAGTGGCTCAGCAGTAAAGAATCTGCCTGCAATGCTGGTTCAGTCTCTCAGTCAGGAAGACCCCCTGGAGGAGGAATGGCCGCCCACTCCAGTATTCTTGCCTGAAAAGTCCCATAGACAGAGGAGCCTGGCAGGCTACCGTCCAAAGGATTGCAAAGAGTCAGACCCAGCTGAGCTCACGTGCATACACACACACACACACAAGATCCCCTGGAGGAGGGCATGGCAACCCACCCCAGTGTTCTTGCCTGGAGAATCCCCATGGACAGAGGAGCCTGGCGGACTACAGTCCATGGGGTCTCAAAGAGTCAGACATGACTGAGTGACTAAGCACAGCACAGTGTGTGCCTGGGAGAGCCCCTCATGGGAAGACGAGGGAAAGTAGAGAAGTGGGTGACGTCCTCCCCGTCTCACAAGCCACGTTCAGGCTGCTTTGAACTAGCATCCCAAGGAGCCCGGCCCCGAGAAGCTCACTTAGGCCTTGTTCGGGTGTTGCTGTGAAGTGCCTTGCTGCAGCCCTCCTGGGATGGCGCCTGCAAGCCCTGTGCTGCCATGGTGCACCACTCCACTTGCATACTAAGTCCTGGGTGGTTTTAAGAATTAATTCACAGATACAGTGTTAGTTTTCTGGGGCTGCCCTAACAAAGTACCACAAACAAGAGGCTTACAGCAGTAGGAGTGCACGTTTGGAGGCCACAAATTCAGGATTGAGGTGTGGGCAGTCTGCAGCCCTTCTGGGTGTCTCTAGGAGAGGATCATTTGTGCCACTTCAAGTCACCGGTGCCTCCGGTATCCCTGGGCTTGTGGCCACATCACCCAGATCTCTGCTTCCATTGTCATGTGGCCATCTTCCCACGTTTCTGTGTCTCAAAACTCCGTGTCCTTTCTCTTATGAGGATCCATCCTAATCCAGGGTCATCCCACCTCAAGATCTTTTTACCTTGATGATGTCTACAGAGACCCCATTTCCACATTAGGTCTGAGGTTCCCAGTGGGCATGGATTTTGGGTCACCTAGGGATGCCCAGCCTTGTGACAGCTGATCCATCCCAAAAAGACATGGAAAGTAGCATTTCTAGAAAGTAATGGTCATAAGGGTCTTTCAGATCTTTTCTGTATTCAGTTGGGTAAATTATATTCCTAGTCTCTGTTTGTCTTTGGTTTGTACTTACTAACCTCCAAAATGAGAAGTGGGCCTGTTCTCTCAAGGTTTCTCATACCAATGCAGGCGTGTGAAGAGTTGCTCTTGACCTTTCCTGTGCATCAAGTGATGGATGCGCTCAGAGCTCATGCCCATTCCATGGGGTCTGAGCCCTGTGCTGCCCTTTCTTGTGCATGATACCAGAGAAGTCAGGGAGAACACAGCAGATGTGAAGGTGTGTCAGCAAGGATAGTTACTGAGAGTTCTTGCGTAGAAGCAGCCGCAGCTGGATCCCGTCCCTGTGGAACTTGGAGGAACACTTGAGGGAAGGCAGCCTGTGCCCTGGGCATGGGCTGCCCAGGTAGCGTTAGTGGTAAAGAACCTGCCTGCCAGTGCAGGAGACTTAGGAGAGACGGGTTGGATCCCTTAGTTGGGAAGATCCCCTGGAGGAGGGCATGGCAACCCACTCCAATAGTCTTGCCTGGAGAATCCCATGGACAGAGGAGGCTGGCAGGTTACAGTCCATGGGGTTGCATAGAGTTGGACACGACTGAAGTGATTTAGCACATGTGGGCACGGGCAAGTGCAGGTGGACAGGCTGCACCCAAATACCATAGCTTCTCATGGCGGCCCTCAGAGTGTGTCCCCTGGGGTAGAGTACGTGGTTCTCACCATGGCCACGCCCTGGGCTCATGCCTGGGACTCAGAAAATACAGACATACGTGCACACAACACACACTGACCTCAGGCCCGGAGTCAGGCCATCTGAGGGTGCATGCGTTACCCAGATGTCTCTTACGAGCAGGTGGCTTACTGCCATCAGACCTGTGCTTTCTGCATCTAGCTCTGGAGAGCCCTGAGCAGCGGACGTGGACACACACCTGTGCCACTCATGATGCTATTCTGAATACAGGTGGGCACTGGTCAAAGGTCCCCAGCTTAGTCTCCAGCAGCCAGCCAGCCTTTGCTCATCCTGAAAATAGGTAATTCCTCTGGCGTCAGGGCCATAGACACCTTGGCTGCTAACAGGCCTCTGGAAAACAGGGGCCGGGACTCTGCTGGTGATTCCCTGCCAGGAACATGCCCTGAGCTCTGTGGGCCTCACCCTCTCCTTATCCATCTCCAGATACTCTTGAGCATGAAGGTGTGTGGCACAGAAGACATTGTACTGTTAGAGGACAATTCTCTGGGCCCTTCGCCCATGAATAGCTAAATTGATGTGGAGACTTAGAGTGTTAAAAAAAAAAGGCCATCAAAGACCATTTTATGCCATTTTTTTTAAACCTTGACCCCAGAACTAACTTTTTAACCTTAACACCTTCCCGTAGCAGAAAATCCATCTGCCAAATGGTTAGTCACCAAGGCTGAAGCAAAATTGCCAAGAACTCTATGAAACCAAGAGCTGACTCCCGCGACACACGTATCCCAGGGGAATAATTCCACCTCCCACTGCTCCCTGCAGCTATGGTGCACGGGCTCTGCCTCCATGCTCTAGACATGGGGAGGCCACCAGGGGGACAGCTGTTGAGATGCTCCTAGAAGCAGTGCCAAGGGGAGGGGACCAGCAGGTCAGCTGGTGATCGCTTCTGCCATCCTCAGGCGGCCTAGGTGGCAAGTGTGGCGGCTGGAACCAAGTGGATCCTACCAGGTGAGTAGACCCTCTGGAGAGTGGCAGGCAAGGCATACCGAGCCCGTTGTCATCACCACTGGTGTTTGCATCAGGACCTGTTGTGTCTCCTATTGTGTGTTTTATTTTCCCGATGTGGAGTTTGTCCTCTAACACTGACTTTGGGTTTGTATCGGGGGGTCAAGCTCATGCATATGAGTCACAGAATCTACTTGCCCTTTAACCTCTGACTGAGGGAATGGATTGTGTTCAGTTTGTTGTCACCCCATAAGGAGTTTGCAGTTCTTAAAACACGTCATTCTTTAAGTTCAGTTTTACACTCTATAAAGGCGGACAGAATAAGAACCCACATCTAATGCAGCTATGAGACCAGTACTGGGCTGAAATGAAACTGCTTTGACATTTCATCAAAAATGGCTGTTTCTTTTGTTTGTTTAGGGCAGAGGTCAGCAGACTTTTTCAATAAAAGGCCAGGTAAAAAATACTTCATCTTTCAAGCCATGTGGTATCTGTTGAAATGTCTCAGGTCTACTGTTAAATGAAGGCAGCCTGGACTTAGGAACAAATGGTCATGCTATGTCCCATCAAAACTACCTGTGAGGTTAGAAAACCAAGAGCTGACTCCCGCGACACACGTATCCCAGGGGAATAATTCCACCTCCCACTGCTCCCTGCAGCTATGGTGCACGGGCTCTGCCTCCATGCTCTAGACATGGGGAGGCCACCAGGGGGACAGCTGTTGAGATGCTCCTAGAAGCAGTGCCAAGGGGAGGGGACCAGCAGGTCAGCTGGTGATCGCTTCTGCCATCCTCAGGCGGCCTAGGTGGCAAGTGTGGCGGCTGGAACCAAGTGGATCCTACCAGGTGAGTAGACCCTCTGGAGAGTGGCAGGAGAGGCATACCGAGCCCGTTGTCATCACCACTGGTGTTTGCATCAGGACCTGTTGTGTCTCCTATTGTGTGTTTTATTTTCCCGATGTGGAGTTTGTCCTCTAACACTGACTTTGGGTTTGTATCGGGGGGTCAAGCTCATGCATATGAGTCACAGAATCTACTTGCCCTTTAACCTCTGACTGAGGGAATGGATTGTGTTCAGTTTGTTGTCACCCCATAAGGAGTTTGCAGTTCTTAAAACACGTCATTCTTTAAGTTCAGTTTTACACTCTATAAAGGCGGACAGAATAAGAACCCACATCTAATGCAGCTATGAGACCAGTACTGGGCTGAAATGAAACTGCTTTGACATTTCATCAAAAATGGCTGTTTCTTTTGTTTGTTTAGGGCAGAGGTCAGCAGACTTTTTCAATAAAAGGCCAGGTAAAAAATACTTCATCTTTCAAGCCATGTGGTATCTGTTGAAATGTCTCAGGTCTACTGTTAAATGAAGGCAGCCTGGACTTAGGAACAAATGGTCATGCTATGTCCCATCAAAACTACCTGTGAGGTTAGAAGTTCATATATTTCATGTGTTCCAAAGTGTTATTCTTGTTCCGATTTTCTTTCAACCATTTGAATATCTAGACATGTCCCCAGCTTGCAAGCTATAGAACAGACTGCAGGGCTTTGCTCTCACCTGCCCACATGGGTGTGTTCCTTTGAAGCTTCACATCAGAGTCTTGGAGCGTTGTCTGGAGGGCATCTCCCTTCCCTCCTTAGGGCTCAGCGTGGCTTGAGCCCTTCACATGGCACTGCTGCTGGCGGCCAGCACTGAGTCCAGGGTTGCGGCTGGGAGGGTTTTGGGTATTTCTGCCATAAAAGATAAAAAGGCAAAAACGACATGATGAAACATGAAAAACTAATGACAAAATCTTTAAAAGATTTTATTTTGGAGAAATGAAGGTGCTAAAGATATTTGAATGCCATTAAAGTGTGTAGATTCATGGTTATAGTTCTATTTGGGTATAGCTTAGTGTTGACACTTCCTTTTTCAGTCAATCATTTAAGGATTCAGGATCTAATGTCAGTTGTAAGTTCTTTACGATATAAAAAAAACCTGAAATCTCTCGACGTTTTTCTGGAAGTAAAATGAACAGATGAAGGATGCTATTATCAGTATATTATGTATAATTGGTAGTACATACCTGGACTATATTTAAATGTTCCATTACATGGCCAGTCCTTATATTAATATTTAACCAGATCATCTAAGCCAGATTCTGTGCCACTTTGCAAAATTCTAGCTACATCATGTACTCTGCTATCAAATAATGTCACCATTTTTGAGAAACTTATGCTGATGAGGAATCACATAACCATGTATTTTGGGGTTGGGGGGAATAGGAGGTCCTTGATTCTTCTTTCCCTCCAGCTTCTAATGGATAATTTGGTTAAGAAAGCATTAGAGAACAAGCTGCCGTATCTAAATTAGCTAAAGAATCGATAACTAATGCTCGGCAAGACTGTAGTAAATTATCTTTTATGGAACAATTGCCTTACAGCCAATTGTGAGACCAAACTGCTCGCAGCAAAGTTGCTTACAGCAGAGGTGCCAGTCACAGGCTGGGAGACACCCACCCGCTTGCTTCCTGACTCTGCTCAGCTGTTCAGAGCTCCAAAGCCTGCCCTGATGGCGCTAGTCAGTCCCGT
The DNA here is from genome assembly GCA_006410635.1 of Cephalophus harveyi. Classification (NCBI taxonomy): domain Eukaryota; kingdom Metazoa; phylum Chordata; class Mammalia; order Artiodactyla; family Bovidae; genus Cephalophus; species Cephalophus harveyi. Next base: position 446,215 of record SJYT01012351.1, read on the forward strand.
TCCTTTATAAGGCAGAAATGGGGGACCGTAGGGAGAGAATGAGATGGGAAATGGCAGGTAATGTTCTCCACAGGTAATCTCTGGAGGCTCCAAAACAGCACACACAAATTTTAGGAGAGAAAAAGATAGAACTCAATCTTAGAGACGTTTTCAAATAACACAGGAAACTTGACTACAGGCAGTTGGGGTGGGGGACTTTGGTTTTGGGTTTGATGAAATGCCCTCTTGGAGGAAGTTGTATGGCTTGGGATGTCAGCCGTGGCTTGAGACCATGCTGCAAGCATCTAAGGCCCCACTGGCCTCACCTATGAGGAGCCCCCTCCCCTCTCACTGCTCCTGATTTAATTATTACTTATGGGTTTGAATACAACTTGGAAATTGTAATCAGTTTTCACATTTGCAGCTTATTTCCACAGCCACATAGTATCTCAAGCTTTTGGCACCCATCTGGAAACAGAACAGCAGTGGGTTTGCCCAGGTGGTAATTTCCCCTGATTCATTTTGAAAGTAAAAAGCCACAAGGTTGGTCCTTCAGCTAGTCTGAAGACGAGGGTGCTCCTACTTCCCAGAAGGACGGCTCAGTCTCATCCCTCAGCCTCCTCAGTGAGAAACAGACTGGCAGGAGCAGAAATGGCATCAATTCAAAGACAGCAGGGGCTGCTTGTCAACCCAGGCGCCACTCAAGGCCCTCGTGCAGTGTCCAGGTGAGGAGATGCCGGCTTCAGGAGTGGCGAGCTGTGAGCACGACCATGGTCAAGGCTGTGTTCTTTGAGCCTGGCTCACGTGCTGGCTCTCGCTGGGTAGGCAGCCGTATTCAGGCCGTCCCACCATGAGCAGCTACTGTTCACGTGCTCTCCCACCAGCTCCGAGGCAGCACCGGTTCCTCAGTGACCTCTGCATTTCACCTTCATCTTCTATCACAGCCTCTGTCCCTCTCTCTCACCCTGGGGAGGGAGGTGTGAGCTAGGGAATGGCAACTCATTTCTACCATCTCTCTCCTGCAGGTTGGAGGGTTAGTAGGTCTAGGGCATGTTCCCTGGAATGAGTAAAGAGCAGGGTGCAGAAACCCAGCTATCCATAAAGGAGGACCGGGCCCTCCCAGGATGTGCAAACAGCCCAAGCCTGCTGCCCGTGCCTCTTCCTCCATAGTCGGGCGGCTTCCCCCTGCAGTGGCTGTTCTGTTCCCACTTCTGGTCAATGGAGCTGGTGCTGGGATTAATGAGGCTGGACCCTTTTTTCAGAGGCTCGGGGCAGACGCCCTGGAAAGGAGTGGCAGGTGGGGTGCAGGCACTGGGCTCTCCTACCATGGAAGGTGAGGACAAGCAGAGAATGCACAGCCTTGTGAAGTCCCTTATATGTAGTTGTTTGGACCTTCTGCATTTTCCAATGGAAGTGATGCTCTAGAGGGCGGTTTGTTTCCTAATGTGATGGCAGCATAGAGATACACAGTTTGGGAATGGAGGTTAGGAATGAAGATGATGGAAGTGGGTCAGAAGGCGAGACCAAGAATCCCATTCCAAAGTGCCAAGTGGTTTGTCTGTGAATCAGACGCACAAGCCATATAGAGATACACAGTTTGGGAATGGAGGTTAGGAATGAAGATGATGGAAGTGGGTCAGAAGGCGAGACCAAGGATCCCATTCCGAAGTGCCCAGTAAGTGGTTTGTCTGTGAATCAGACGCACAAGCCTGCTGGCTTTGCGGAGTACTCACAGAAGTTCCCCAGAGGGGAGCTCTGTTTATCTTTCTGACAAGTGAGGAAACAAATACCTAACACCCACCCAGGGTCTGTAGTCAAGGCTCTGCCCAACAGGAGTGAACCCACAGGAAAAACAGCGTGGAGAGAAGGGAAGTGTCCCAGCTCATGGGGTGTGGTCTGAACGAACCAGGGTTACTTACAGATCCAACCCCCCCCCCCCCCCTTTTATGCCTCATGTCATAGAAAATTGGTTTCTTTTTGGAAGCAGTAGCTGCTTGCTAAACTTAGAGACCACCTCTCTTCCCAACTGGCTTATTCATGTAGAACATTGCTTCAGCACAGGAGGGTCACAGAGGGGGTTGAAGCAGTAGCTGGGGAGGCAAGATGCCTTCTCGGTCACCCACTGTCCTGTCAGCTTAACCCAAAACGAGGAGATGCCTGAACCTGCAGCCTCACTTGCCCTGTGTGCTTGTTGGAGTGGGCTCATGAGAAAAGACACCATGCATCTCACTCAAGCCCACTCTGCCCTCGGGATCCTGTGAGGTAAGCACTCTGCCCTCTTGGCCTCATAAGCTAGCCTGAGGCTGCTCACAGATCCACCCACTCCTGCTTGCTCAGCTCTCCCTTGTCACACTGCCCAGCACAGGAACATCGTCATGGGTGGGGTGCCCCTGTTACTCTGCTCTCACAGTCCACAGACCTCAGCATGGGTGGGATCTCTGCATCACCCGCCCTTCACTCACAGACCTCACAGCATGGAATAGGGTCTCCCCATTACCTGGCCTGTCTGCAAACTGTACAAAAGAGTAGATGGAGGTGTATGGTCTTCTGGGGCTGCTGTAGCAAAATACCCCAAACTGGGTGGCCTGAAACAACAGGATTTGAGCTCTCTCAACTCTAGCGTTCAGAATTCTGAAATCAAGGTGTCAGCAGAGCCCTGGTCTCCGCAGAGGCTCTAGGGGAGAATCTTTGCCTCTCCACTTTCTGAAGCCACATTTCTCCATTTCCACTGCATCTTCCCATTACCTCTTCCTCTTCTGTGTGTCTGCCTCAAAATTCCCGGTGCTTCTTTCTTAAAAGGACACTTGTCAGTGGATTTAGCATCCACTGAAAATTCCCATATGATCTGGTCATCTCAAGATTTGTAACCTAACTGCATATGTAGAGACACTTTTTCCAAGTAGGTCATATTTACAGATTCCTGGAATTAGGACTTGGACATATCTTTTGAGGGCAATAGTTCAGCCTACTATAATCTATCCTGTGTTCCTCCTAAATTCACATTCATCCCACATAGAAAATATATTCGTCCATCCCAACATCTGCAGAAGTCTCAACCCATTACATAACAACTCTTGATCCAAAATCTCATCTAAATATCATCAGCTCTGATCTCATCATCTGAATCATTTACATCTAGTATTGGTGAGACATTTGGTATGGTCCATCCTGGGGCAAAATTTCCCTCCATCTCTGACCTGTGAAGCCAGAAAACACATCATCTGCTTCTAAATACAGTAGTGGGACAGGCATATGATAAGTGATAGGCTGTTCCTACTCCAAAAGCGGGAGAGGGGATATGGAAGTTAGGAAGGGTCACCAGAGTTCCTGTTTCCTGTCTGGCATGAGAGGAGCTGAGAAGTCACTTCTCCGTCCTAACAACAAGTTAAAAGCTGAACCAACGGAAAAGCAACAACCCTTCTTATATCTATTAAAGAAATGAGTTCACAGGGCAAACTTCCTAACTCATTCTATGAGGCCAGCATTTCCTTAATACCAAACCAGACAAAAGTATTACAGGGTACTAATGCATGTAAAAATGCTCAACAAAATGTTAGCAAACCAAATCAACAATGCATAAAATGATTATACACAATGACCAAGTGGGATTTATCCCATGTTTGCAAGGCTGGTTCAACATTTTAAAAAATCAATATAATCCATCACATCAACAGATGAAGAAGAAAATCACACAATCATATCAATAGGTATAGAAAAACCATATGATAAATCCTATACTCATGATAAAAAAAATCTTCCAACAAACTAGGAACAGAAGGGAATTTTCTCAGCTTCATAAGGAACATCTACAAAAAAATCTAAAGAAATACTATACATAATAGTGAGAAGCTTGAAGTTTTCTGCTAAGATTAGGAACAAGGATAAAGTGTTCCTTCTCACAATTCCTGTTCAACATTGTTCTGAAAGTTAATGCAATGAAACTAAAAAAGGAAATAAAAAGTATAGTGATTGGAAAGGAAAAATAAAACTTTTTTTGCTTGCAGAGGTTATGATTTTCTATGTAGAAAATCAGAATTGACCAAAACACAAACTGCTGAAACTAATAAGCAATTATAGCAAAGTTGCAGGATATAGTGTTAATATGCAAAAGTCAATCACTTTCCTAGATACCATTGATGAACATGTGGAATTTGAAGTTAACAATGTCATTTACTTTAGCACAGCCCCCCAATAATACTTAGGTAGAAATCTAACAAAATATATATAAGAGCTCTATGAGAGAAATTATAATATACTAATGAAAGAAATTAAAGAAGAGCTAAATAGACTCTATGTTCATGAATAGGAAGAGTCACTATTGTTACGATATCAGTATTTTCCAACTTGATCTATAAATTCAATGCAATTGCAATCAAAATCCCAGTAAGTCATTCTGTGGATATCAGCAAACTGATTCTACAGTTTATCTGGAGAATCAAAAGACTCAGAATAGGCAACTCAATACTGAATGAGAAGAACAGAGTCTGAGGACTGACTTCAAGATGACTAAAATGCGATAGTAATCCAGACAGTGTGGTATTGTTGAAAAAATAGACAAATCAATGAACAGTAGAGGGCCGGGAAGTAGATTCACCTGAATGTAGAAAGTGAGTCTTTGACCAAGGAGCAAAGGTGACACAACGAAGCAAATAGACTCTTCAACAAATGGTGCCCGAACAACTGGACACCCACGTGAAAAAAAAATTAGACTTTGTTCACAAAAATTTAACTCAAAATGGGTCACAGGCTTAAATGTAACACACAAAACTATACCTAGAAGGTAACAGGAGAAAACCTAGATCTTAGGAAAGAAACAACACCAAAGTCATGATCCATGAAAGGAAGAATGGATAAGCTGGGTTTCATTACAATTTAAATCTTCTGCTCTGTGAAAGATACTGTCAAGAGAATGAGAAGTCAAGCCACAGACTGGGAAAAAAAATATTTGCAGAAGACATACCTGATAAGCACTGTAATCCAAAGGACAAAACTAACAAACAAAAGACAATGAAATGTTACTTGGCATTAAAAAGAAATGAGCTATGAAGTATGAAGTGACATGGAAAAAGCTTAAATGTACATTAACTAACTGAAAGGAAATCTGAGAATAGACGTACTATATAATTCCAACTATATAATGTTCTGGAAAAGGCAGGACCAGGGAGGCAGTAAAAAGATCAATGGTTCCCAGGGACTGGGGATGGAGGGGAGAACGGGATGGATAGGCAGGGCCCAGAGGATTTTTAGGGCGAAACCCGTTTGTATGATACTGCTAAAAAATAGGGTTATGTTTGTCAAAACCCACAGAATGTGTAACACCGAGAGGGAACCCTCATGTAAACTTTGGACCATAGTGGTGTGTCAGTGTAGGCTTACGGACTATAACGAATGTGCCCTCTGTTGGGGGACTGTAGGAGACACAGAGTACGGGAGGCCAGGGACTCCTTTCTCTATATCTTGCACTCAGTTTTGCTGTGAACCTAAAATCGCTCTAAGAAACAAAGACCACTGGGAAAAACACAAGGGAAAGAGGGAAGGAGATGAAGGAGGGAAAGAAAGCAGTCTCTGGTCCAAGCAGTACTGAAGTCCAGCGAGGCAAATCCCACTCAGTTTCAAGACCCAAGAATAGTCCGCTGCGGCTCCCGGCTCCGGCCTCTGGGCCCAGCACTCTTCCTTTTCTTGAAGAGTGGAACACGCCAGTGGCTCAGTAGCTCTATCAGCCTGTGTCCTGCCTGTAGAATTTTAGAAGTCCAACAGCCCTTTTTTCACTTCATCCTTTTCAGTCCCAGCTGGCAGTGCTTCTACTGATTGACATTCTCGAAAAACATGTGGGTCTCCGGTGTTTGTCATAGGGATCTGCACCACCGACAAGAAGATCCTCCATCAGATCTTTCCTGGGTAACCCCATCTCTGTTCCTTGCTTCTGCTGAGATGGTTGAGTCACACCCTTAATCTCTTAAGCCACACTCACTAGTGGATACCTTCCTAACCACGAATCTCCTAATTTTAGCCTCTTTTGCTATCTGAACAGGCTGAGTTCCTCACATCATCAGATGCTCATCATTTCTGTTTAACAAGTCTTACTATAAACAGCAAGGAGGTACCAGGCTGCTCCTTCGAAACTTTGCTTAGAAATCTCCTCGTGTTCGTTTACAAGTTCTGCTTTTCACCCAACAGTGCAGCACAGTTCAGCTGAGTTCTCTGCCACTTTATAATAAGTTTCCTCCAGTTTCCAATAACATGTTACTCATTTCCTTCTGAGTACTCACTGGCAGAGTTTTTAACATCCATATTTCTACCAATAGTCTATTCGAGGCAGTTTAGGCTTTTTCTATCATCTGTCTCTAAACTTGTCAAGGCATTACCTAATTCTAAAGCCACTTCCATATTTTTAGGTATTTGTTGCAGTGGCATACCACTCCCAAGTAATACAATCTGTATTTGTTTCCCAGGGCTGCCATAACAAAGTGCTACAAACTGGGTGGCTTGAAACAACAGAAATTTCCTCTCACCGTTTTGGAGGCCAGAATTCTGAAATCACGGTGTTAGCCAGGCTGCATCCTCATATGGGCTCATCTGGAGCTCTTCCAGGCTCATCCAGGTTGCTGGCAGAGTTCGTCTCCTTGCAGCAGTGAGACCGAGGTCTTTGCTTCCTTTCTGGCTCTCAGTTGGGCTGCTCTGAGCCCCTAGAGGTGACCCATGTTCCTTGCCCCATGGCCTCCTCCATCTTCATACCCCAGAAGCAGGCCAAATCTTTTTGATGCTGTGAACCTAGGACTCTTCCTCTGCAACTGGGTAGAGAAAAATACTTTTAAAGGAAGTCATGTAATTGGGTCAGGCCCACATGGATATCTTCCTATCTTAAGGTCTGCTGATCCTATCTACAAAATCTCGATGCAGCAACACCTTATCAGTGTTTGATCAAATAGCTGGGCGAGCCTGTGTGAACACAAGGGCAGGAAGGTTGAGGGTGTCTTAGGATCTACTCCTGTCTGTTTCCTGCATCCAGGAAAGCGGTGGTGCAGCCCTCATTCCTCACCCACAGGCCTGATGCGTCAGCTCACAGTGCTGGTTCTCCTTGCTGTCTGTCTGTAGGACTTCTGTAAGTTACTTCCCACCTCTGGAGATTCATTTCTGCATTGATAACATATGGATTCTAAAGGCTCACTGTTACAACCAGCCAGACCCCCTGGCCTAAGCCATTTACCTCCTATCTGCTTATCTGTGAGACTCCCCCACCCCTGGTGGCTGTGAGATGTCCTCACAGTGGCTTCAGGAGCTAGGAGACAGCGAACAAAGGGCTTTGTGAAGACACTCCTTTTCCAGGAGGTCTTTAGTGCTGAGGTCCTGGGAGAAGTCCCCTTCCTCTCCATCACACATTTGAGAGACAGAAGGAGTATGAGGAAGACAATCAGGGCTATGCTGGGGAGGAAACCCCCTCACCCTCTCAGCCTGATGCCCTTGTCATCGCAAAAAGAACCTCTTGCTGTGGTTCCAGCAGGCTATTTTCAAGGTGACAGCCAGACCAGACCCTGCAGTGGGCCAGGGAGGTACAGCAGGGGACTTAAAATGCAAATGGCCAGCTGGACACCAGCCCCATCTATGGAAATGTTCCTATTTGTTCCCCATGTGCAGCGTGTTTTTAGTTTAATGGTTTCTGTTGTGGTGCCTGGTGTTTACAGCAGTAAAGTCAGGAGAGACAGGAAGTAATAGTGGACCCAGGACCCCCATAGGGAGAGTAGGGTGCTGTCCAGTTACCAGTGACCAGTGGCGTAAGTGTCTGAGAGGGGACATCACGGTTTGCTGCTGTTTGTGGGTGCAGCGTGCCCCCTTGGCAGGGCAGTGTAAAGGGAGAAGACAGCAAGAAGAGTGGTGAGTGCTCGGTGGAGCTCTCTCTGCTCATGTAGGGTCCCTCCACTCCCTGCACACTGTAGATGCGTGGCTGAGACAGGCAGGCTAATGCTGGCCAAGTGTTTTTGATGCTGCCCGCTTGGAGAGCAAACTCAGAGCACCCTGCCCTCTGGGGCTTGCATCTTGTCTGTTTTGAGAGCAGGATCCCCTGAGTTTAGTTCCTTCCCACTAGGGACATTAAGCATTTCTGACATGTTCCCATCACTGGAGGTGTTCCGGAAGCCAGGGCACTCCTGACAGTGCTAGAGACGCCCTCACTTTTTTTTTTTCTCTCCTGAGAAACGGCCATAGGGACCTGGACACCGTGTAACGTCATGTAATGCTGTGGCTCAACAGCCCATCTCACTGCCTGCTTGTTACAAGACGGTATATGTTGTTCAGTTGCTGTGTCCTCCACTGTCTCCTGGAGTGTGTTCAGATTCATGTCCATTGAGTTGGTGATGCTCTCTGCTGCTGCTGCTGCTGCTGCTGCTGCTGCTAAGTCGCTTCAGTCGTGTCCGACTCTGTGCGACCCCACAGACGGCAGCCTATTGGGCTCCGCCATCCCTGGGGTTCTCCAGGCAAGAACACTGGAGTGGGTTGCCATTTCCTTCTCCAATGCATGAAAGTGAAAAGTGAAATCGCTCAGTCGTGTCTGACTCAGCGACCCCATGGACTGCAGCCTATCAGGCTCCTCCGTCCATGAGAGTTTCCAGGCAAGAGTACTGGAGTGGGATGCCACTGCCTTCTCCGGTGATGCTCTCTAGGTAACCTAAATGCCCATCAACTGAGGAACGGATAAAGAAGATGTGGTACATATGAATACTACTCAGCCATAAAACAGAACAAAACTGTGTTGTCTGCAGAGACGTGAATGGACCTGGAGACTATCACACAGAGTGAAGTAAGTCAGAAAGAGAAAAACAAATATGATGGATTAACACATATATGTAGAATCTAGAAAAATGGAATTTTTGTTGTTCAGTCGCTAAGTCATGTCCGACTCTCCGTGGCGCAGTGGACTGTGGCATGCCAGGCTGCTCTGACCTTCACCATCTCCTGGAGTTTGCTTGAGCTCATGTCCATCGAGTCGGTGATGCCATCCAGCCATCTCACCCTCTGTCATCCCCTTCTCCTCCTGCCTTCAATCTTTCCAGCATCACAGTCTTTTCCAGTCAAGAGGGTCCCTGACTCAGATTGCTCATGTTTAAACCTGAGACAAGTCTGGCCCTCCTGGCTTGTCCTGAGATCAGGAATTTGTTCAACAAAAACCCTTTGGCTTCTGGGAGGGAAGAGAGGCTCTTCCATCCATAGAGCGAGGGGGCGAGGCCAAAATGGGGCAGAGATCATCTGATGGCACCCAGGGCACTAGGAAGCTCCCTCTGAATGATACAGAATGGAGAGAACAAGCCGGGGTGTCTGAAATTCTGTGTGTGACAAGGACTCAGTGCTGTTGACAGATCTTGTGATGAATTGACTGCATGGAGCAAAGCTCACCTGTCCAGTGCCTGGGAGACTTTTTGGAAATTGCCATGAAGCGCGTCTCTGGAAGACAGAGATGGAGACTCTCAGGCCCTCAGGACCACAGTCTTCCCTCTCCTCTTTGCACTAGAACTACAGGAGCTCCATGTGGGGGGACAGGAGATTGGGAGGTAGCTTGCAGCTTGTTGGCATTCAGGGTGAGCCCCAAGCAGGCCCAGAGGTGATGCTGGAGCCCTCCTTAGGATCCGGGTGTATTAGGCCTGTAGCTGGGCTTCTCCACTCTTCCAGTGGGGCCTCCCAGGGGTCAAGTAGGCACTGTTTGCACCCATAAAGGCATGCCTGGCACACAGTTTGTACCAAAACTCATTTAGGGTCCTGGCTACATGAAGTTCAGATGGATGATATAGGGGAGAGCTTCTGAGGGGTATACCACTGGGAGAGGTTACTTTTTATTGCTCCACGCCTTAAGCCTTCAGCTTGGGTGTGTCTCTGAGCAGGGGAATGGTGAGCATGGAATTGCAGGAGTGAGGAGGCAGAAAGTAGAAGGCCTGGGATAGGGTCCTGGGGAGAGGGCAGGATAGGCATTCCTAAGGCCCCTTCCTGTAAAGAAGACCAATTGCCTCCATCACAGGAGGATGTGGAAGGACCACACTTGGCTCCCACCTCTGACCAGTCTCTTATTTTTGAGAGAGGGCCAGATAATTTGTGCGTTTGCATGACTGAAGTTGCTGTGCGCCTGGCATAACTAAATTGCAGACTCTCACCAAAAGCAGATGTTTATCTCCAGATGCCATCCCAGCGAGCACATGGCCTGAATAAATAAATAAATTACTCTGCAATTTCAGAAGAAAGCATGCCTGTCAGTTTTGGCTTTTGGTAATTTTCAAGGGAGAAAGTTCCAAAACAAAAATCTGCTTAAATTTGGAAATGATACCTCCTTCAAAGCTTAATTCTTTCCTTATGTTCAGAGTCTGATAAAAATTAGGTACAGTCTGAGGCCTATTTTAATACAGTCCTTCTATCTGTATAGTCCTAACGGATCCAGATGAAAATTTTGTGCAGGGAGTATTAATATTTTCCTCATTCATATGTTGAGCTCTATCATCTCTGCGTATGAGCTTGCCTGGGTCTCCAGACCACTGGAAAGGTTGAGAGTGAGCTTATAGCCACAGCGAGGCAGAAGGGGCCGAGCAGTGTGGGCTGGGCAATGGATGGTCAGTGGCAGGGGATTTGGGCATGGCAGAGGGAGGGCATCCAAATGGAGAGAACAGGTGATAGAGGGGGCAGCAGGTAGCGCCAGGGTGGCATCTCCCAGCAGCTGGAGTCTGAAGGCGGGAAGGGACGATGCACCGAGCTCCCTTTCTTTAGGAGGGAGGTCTTTGGTAAGCAGCAAAGGATAGGGGGAGGGGGAGCAAAGGATCCGCGGCCTCCAGGCACCAAGCTTAGGCAGGGAGACAGGGTGAAACCCTGACGGTGTTCTGGAAACAGTGCCTGAGGTGACACAGTGGTGCCTGAGGACACTCTGGAGCCCTCCCCACAAGCATGTCTGCATGGAGGCTGCCCACAGCCCGGGCTGACGTCAGCTGACCACAGGAGGCTCCCGCTTCTTCCCGAGGGTCCCACCTTCTGACGAGCCCCATGGCCTCCTCAGCCTCTGACCTCCAGCCCTTCAGGCTGTGGCCACCAGGATCTGCATGATACTGACCAGCAGCCCTGCTCAGCTTTGGCTTCTTTTCCTCCTCGTTCCGGAGCTGGGTTTGGTCTGGGGATGCATGCCTAGGGCTGTCCAAGGACGCAGTGGGAACAGCCATGTGAGGCAGAAGAGGGAGGGCTAGGCTGGCTCCAGGGCAGGGGAGCCCGTGGGAGAGAGCGCTCTGACCTGTAGCTCACCAGGCTCCCTTGGCGCGATTGCTGTCAGTGTTCCTGATCCTGGGTGAAGACACACCACAGGACAGGCGGTGTGGGTGCATGAGCGTGCGTGTGCACACACCACAGGACAGGCGGTGTGGGTGCATGAGCGTGCGTGTGCACACACCACAGGACAGGCGGTGTGGGTGCATGAGCGTGCGTGTGCACACACCACAGGACAGGCGGTGTGGGT